>PVLC010007087.1:52870-66061 GCA_004027655.1 Graphiurus murinus | reverse complement strand
TTTAAGAGTTCCTCATATATTCTTGGTTACAGTTCTTTGTAACTATTTACAAATAGTTTTTTCTATAATCGCAGTAGTTGGGAGGCTGAGACAGGCGGATCACAGCTTTGAGGCCAACCCTAACAACTTAATGAGGCTGTTAATACTTCAAAATAAAAATAAAAGGGGTTAGGGTGTAGTTTGGAGATAATATCCTCCTGGGTTCCATCCTTAATACAAAAAAAAAAAAGAGAGAGAGAGAAGGATAAAAAAGAAAAAAAATTTCTTCTAGTTTATAACTTGTCTTTTCATCCTCTTTACAAGTTTTTGTTTTGTGTTTACAGAGAAAAGGTTTTAATTTTGTTTAAAATAATTTTTAGTGTGGTGCTGGGGAGTGAATCCAGGGGCATTCTACCTTTGAGCTATACCTGCAGCTTTTTTAAATTTTGTTTTGTTTTGTTTTGAAACAGGGTCTCACTAGGTTGCTGAGAGTCTCACTATGTCACTGAGGCTGGCCACATACTTTTGATCCTCCTGTCAAAGCCTCTCAAATACTGGTATTACAGGCATGCACCACCATGCTTGCCTTAATATTTTATACTTAGATGGCAACCAGATACATAAACTCTCTCCTGACAGAAAAACTTGCCTTAGATCATGTAAAATTATTTTTACATATCCAGAAAATCATAGATCCATCTCCATTAATATCAAGCAAATTTAACCTTCCCAATAATAATGTAAACAGAATATTTAATTATAAATTGGTTAATTGTCCTTTCTTATTCAAGTCTTATGCTTTACATGCACTTCAAACAACATTTTTAAAATATTGTCTCTGCGGATAAATGAGAATTCAAAACTTAATTTGTGGTTTCTTTGCTTCAGGGACTTACATTTTACTGGTTTATATCTAAATTTTTATTTGGTTATTTCTTTCTAAGGAGCTTATGACACTATTGTTTTCTGAATCTTCATTGCCTTTTTTATGAAAAAAGGAGTAGATTCTTAATTTCTCCTACACCTAAATACTCTACATTGTCTATAAGAATCCCACGACATGTCCACTATCTCTAATCTTTACCATATATCACCTCAACACACAACCTTTTATTCCACTGGACCATACCCTCTACTTTACCCTATTCTTGCATTCATCGCTGTGACTTCTCACTCAAACTTCACCAATGAACACAACCTTTCCTTGTATATACCAGCAGATACTTCTAAATTCCTACAGCAGAGATTGGACCAGAGAGATGAACCACCAGAAAGGACTGCCAAACCTTAAGGATAAATTCACCTCTGCTGATAGAAGGAATAGCTCAACAAATCTCACATTGAGGCCTAAAAACACAGAGACCACAAACTGTCCTACTCACAACTCTAGAAGTCAACACCTGAAACTCACCAAAGGCACCAATAGAGTGGGCAGAAGAAATCCTAGAATAGTTGAAACTCAGTACAAGATACTATTCACAGAGAGAAAATAAAAATAAGAAACATAAAAATTGAGAGAAAGCTTGCAAAAGCAGCAAAGATATAAATTTAAGAACAGGGAAACCATGGGAAGGAAAAATAGCAAAGGAACAATGAGCCACCACAATCCCACAATAAAAGAACTCAACAACACTGAATGGCAGAGATTACCAGAAGAACAATTCAGATCTTTAATAGTAGAAATGATACAAAACTTCCAGAAAGAATGCAGCGACAGCTGGAAAGAAATAAAGTAACAAGTAAACAAAGAACCTGACACCCTGAACAGGAACCAAAGAGAAGCATTGAAGGAAGTGAAAGATGCAATAACTGAAGTGAAAGCATCAATACAAACTATAAACAGTAGATTAGACCACATGGAAAATAGAATTTCACTCTTAGAAGATGACATTCCAAAAATGAATTCATAGTATATAATTTAGAAAAAAAATTAGACAGTATGAATTGGACATCAATGAGATGTGGGCCAATTTTAAAAGAGCTAACCTAAGAATAATAGGCATAGAAAAGGGATTAGAAGTTGAAACTAATGGAATAAACAATCTTTTCAAAGAAATAACATCAGAGAATTTTCCAAACATAAAAAGAGAAGTTGACACACAAGTGCAGGAAACATATAGAACTCCCTCAAGACAAGACCAACGAAGAGGTTCACTATGCCACATAATAATCAAGTTGACTAATGTAGAGGCTAAGGAGAGAATTCTACAGTCAACAAAAGTAAAAGACCAAGTGACATTTAAAGGCAAACCAATTAGAATCACTCCAGACCTCCCAAACCAAGTCATGAAAGCTAGGAGGGGCTGGAGTAACATATTCCAAACTCTGAAAGAAAATAACTTGCAGCCAAGATTCTACTACCCAGCAAAACTCTCTTTGAAAATTGATGGGGAAATAAAAACCTTCCATTACAAACAGAAACTGATAGCATGTATGTCTTCCAAATCAGCACTGGAGAAAATACTCAAAGAGATTAGCTACAAAGAAGAACTAACAAGTAAACGTCAGAACGAGATAAACAATAATTTCCAGGAAGCAAACAACTAAGCAAAGAAGAACAAACACTACGGCAAGGAGAAGTCAATTCTCCTTTAATCCCTGGAAAAATAAAATGAAATAACTTGCATTTCCCTCAACAGACATAGTAAGACAGTCTCACAATTTTTTTTAAATTGGTGCATTGTAATCATACATCTTTGTTAGGTACAAGCTGATAAAGGTATATATGGTATATATGCACACATTTCTCATTTAACTCTTTCCCCAATTCCTACCCCATCCCTCGCCCTCCCTCCTTCTCTAGTTCAGTTTTAGTGATTGACTTTGATATATTTGTGAAAGTACATCATGTGCATTAGGGTGTCCCCCACCCCCACCCATCACCTTCAGTTATGTCAACTTCTTTGCTTATCTAGGGTTTCTCCTTTTTCATCTGGAGTCCCTCTTATGCCCCATCTTCTCCCTAGCATACACAAATTAGGGAGAATATATGCTTCTTTACTTTTTGTGACTGACTAATCTCACTTAACGTAATGTTTTCCAGTTCCATCCATTTCCCTACAAATAACATGATTTTGTTCTTCTTTATAGCTGAATAAAATTCCATTGTGTACCTATCCCATAGTTTTGTAATCCATTCATCTGTCGATGGACATCTTGGCTGGTTCCATAGTTTGGCAATTGTGAATTGTGCAGCTATAAACATAGATACACATGCGTTGGTCTGATAGTTTGGTTTCCATTCTTTTGGATAGATACCCAGAAGTGGTATTGCTGGATCATATGGTAGGTTCATTCCCATTCATTTGAGGATCCTCCATACTGTTTTCCGAAGTGGTTGCACTAATTTGCAATCCCACCAACAATGTATTAGGGTTCCTACTTCTCACAATTTTTACTTCAACTTCCTATACTCTATTTTGCAAAGTATATGCTAATTGGGCATAAAGTATGACTTTCAAAACAGATTAATAAAAAGTCATGAAAACTGTCGCTGTAGAAAATTTCTTGTAATAGTAAAACTTAAAGGTGGATTTCCTATGTGGAGTTATAATTATGTAAAACTTAAATCTACATTTGAGCCAAAATTACATTTGACCAATGAAAAATCAATGAGGTGGCTTTTATAATGTCAGGATTACCAATGGTTATTTCTGGTTTTTAATTTGGCCAATATCTGGTTGTTTTTAAAACAATCATTAATTTTTTTGTTAATTGGTGCCTTGTAATCATACATCTTTGTTAGATACAAACTGATAAAGGCATACATAGACACATATCTCATTTAACCCTTCCCCAATACCCACCCCACTCCCTCGCCCTCCTTCCTTCTCAAGTTCAGTTTAGTGGTTGACTTTGATATATTTGTGAAAGTACATCATGTGCAATAGGGTTTCCCCCCCCAAAAAAGATGCAATAACTGAAGTGAAGGTATCAATACAAACTATAAACAGTAGATTAGACAACATGGAAAATAGACAATCATTAGTTTTTAAACATTTTTAGCCTCTGAAGATGTATGTGAATTTGATTTGGCTGAACATGGCAGAGAAGATTGATTGATGACTAAGAGTGCCACAGGGTGATATCATCATAGTTGTTGCCATGGTGATGAACTGTGATGTCACAAACTCTCTGAGTTTGTGAACCATTTAGACTGAGGAGTTCATCGACATGTGTGCCATCTTCACTTAATTAAAATGAAGGGCTGGGCATTTCTCTTGTGAGATTATATAAAGATACCCTGTGTATTCAGACTTGCCTGAACACAGCTATGCTGGTATTAAATTGAGGCTTTTCAGAAAGTCAAAAAATTCATAAACAGAAGTTGATTTGTATGTTTGTATTTCATAAGAAAATATCTTTTCTTCTCATATTCTAAAAAGTACACTCATGAATCCCAGTTAAATTCAGGCATATTTTCAAAAGTATACCTACTCTCTTATTAGTCAATGGTCTTGTTTTGCAGTTTTAAATATTGGCACAGAACACACAGAAAGAAAAGGTCTTAGTGTCCTCATGCTCTTGGTTAAAAAAATAAAAAGATAAAAAGAAGAAAAATTTTAGATTCAAAATTAGGCACTTGCCCCAATACTTTTAGTTGGTACAGGCTTTAGGCTAGGTTTCTATGACACAACCAGATACAGATGACTTGCAGCCAGGGGCCTGCTTGCTGTTTGTACCATCTCCCTGGTAGCAAACATCCAGGAGGCTGCAAGCGCATACTTAGCTCTATGAGTCACTTATTTTATATACCTGGGAACTTGCAAATCTTCCTCTGACTCCTTGATACCAATATCAACATAATTCTTTTTTATTGGGGGTGGGTGGTACTGGAGATTGAACCCAGGGGCATTCTACTTCTGAACTATACTCCCAGCCCTATTTTATTTATTTTGAAATAGAGTCTCACTAAGTTGCTGAGGCTGGCCTCAAATCTGTGATACTAGCCGGGCGTGGTAGCGCACGCTAGCAATCCCAGTACTTGGGAAGCTGAGACTGGAGGATCCGGGTTCACAGCCAGCCTCAGCTACTTAGTGAGGCCCTCTGCAACTTAGTGAGACTCTGTTTCAAAATAAAGAATAAAAAATAGGGTTGAGGGTATACCTCAGAAGTGGAATGCCCCTGGGTTCAATCCCCAGTACTGCAAAGAAAAAAAAAAAAATCTGTGACCCTCTGGTCTCAGCCTCTCAAGTACTGGGATTATCGGTGTGCATCACCACAAGAATCTCATAGAGAAACTTTGAAGTTCCAAGAGAACACTCAAAGAGTCAATATGTCTTTTCAACCAGATATTAGAAATCCGATGCTAACAATAGACTCCAAAGCCTCACACAGTGGAAAACATATCAAGACCTTAAGTTCCAGACTAATTTACCAATTTATGACCTTCAACTCTATGACGCAATTTTCTCATAAAAGCAAGAAGATATCTTAACTGGATCACTGTTGTGGGTATTCAGTTCTTGGTATGAGGTCAGTATATAATGCATGCTAGTTAACTTTTCCTCTTCACAGCAGAAATCAAAAGATTTTTATTTCACTGATGTTTTTCACAGATAAGGATTAATTTCCTTTTCTATCCTCAAAACATACAGAAGGTAAATTTTCTATCCTTTACATCTCTTTATCATCCAGGGGAACACACAGCTTTTCCTTACTTGGGGCAATCTGGGAGAGTAGAGCTATAGAGAGAGAAAGAGCAAGAGGAGGAGAGAACAAGAACATTTGCTTCCCTCCTTTAAACACGGACCCTCCTCTGTACAGATTCAAAGCCTCTTCCTTCTTTGGGTATACCTGAGCCTCAACTCATCTCGAACTAGCTAAAGGAAGTCATATCCACTCAGCAGCCACATTGCCCCTCAGGATCTTTGGCACCTTTCCAGTCCTCCTCATTTGGAAAGGATTCATCACTTTCTGTTTCACAAAGCAGCTCCATTGTTCTTATTTCCACCTAAAAGATGAACCACCTAACTCAGGGCTGTGAACAATAGACATCCCCGGAAGGAAGGAAAAGTGTGAGGTTTATCCAAAATCCTATTGTTTTACCCTTTTTAATTTTTTTTCTAAAGATGTAAGACCCTTTTTGATGGATGCTTTTTAAAAAAAATAATAATAATAAGGCCTTTGACTAGGCCAAAAAGATTAGTTCAGTGTATACCAAAAATAGTGTACTTGATTGAAAAAATAAATAGGAATCAATTTATCAAGGACATGTCATTAAAAACAGGTTCCAGTGACTCAATTCTCTTTCAGAGAGCTCTGAAGCTAAATTTGAACTAGTCTAATCAAGGTATGGAGTGGATTTCAAACTCGGAAAAAAGGATCCTTTATACTCTACAAAGTTCAATAACTACTCAATGAAATATTGTGGAACACACCAACTGTATTTCAGAAGGTAGGAAACCTAAATGGCCAAGCCTTCCCCTTTGTCTTTTTTCTTCTCTTGATTCAGTATTTACCAAATCACTCACAGATTTACCTCCCGTCCCAAGAAAATGATAAAATGATAGTTAGTACTCCCTCTGGTGATAATGGACATAGATTCCTCTATCCCATGTAGGAATCATGAAATAGAGGAATAAGTATAATTATTGGACCTGGTTAATAAACAGAGGGCTTGAACAATGAATGAAGCTGGGGAAAGTGACAGTTACTGCAGGAAAATAAATCTTGTCCTACATTTGCCAGGAAATCAAACAAGGCCACTTCCTAACAAATTGCTTTCGAGAATGCATTTCTATTATAAAGTTAAAAATCAATGTGTGAAAAAAGTGTATGTGCATGTGTGTGTGTATAGATATGCATATATATGTCTCCAGAAGACATATCAAGTGCCATATATATCTAATGTCTCTAGAAAATATTCTACAGATTTTTTTGATGGTATAAATCTCTTGTGCATTCTCTTGTATTCCATATCAATGGCATAATGCTTCAATATTGTCTGGAGATTGAGATGCATGATAAAATTTTCTCATATTAATTATCTTACCTGCATGGAATTCTGAATAGATAAAACTCTTTTCTACTTTGTTAAAAGAGCCAGGGCAGTGTCCATCACTTGTTAAGAGGTTAACATGACATGGGCATTTCCCAAAAGGTGAATCTATATTTTAGTAATCCTATGTACTTTCATCCTATTTTTTGTCTGGTCCCTGATGCCATGATGAGAGTATCATTGTTTTCTTGGAAGTCTCATAGTTTGTTGAAAGTAGAAGAGTTGCTTTTGACTAGTGCAAATCCAGCAATAAAAAAGAAGACATCTACCAAATGAGGCTTCCTTTTAACAAGCCATTTCCCCTCTTTGAACTTTGCTCAGCTCACCTCTTAAGTAAGCAGTGGGACTGACTCACCCCCAGGCTCCGCGGGAGTTTTAAATGCCCATGATTGATTTCTCTCTGGAGTGAGATCAAACAAAAGAAGTGCTTCCTGGCTGCTGACTTTACAGTAGAGTGATTCAAACAGAATTTCAGGTTGGAAGTAGCCATCACAGGATGTTTGTTGAAAGGCAATATCAAGTTTGATCATCACCCTAGCACCAAATAGCAATAGCCAAAGCCAGGTATGGATGGTGGTAGGCATGTCATTTGACTAAAAATGAATTTCCCCTAACTGTCATGATTTGCATGAGCCACATGACTTGTCTCACTCTGATTATTTCATCTTCTAGGTAACATGTTTGCTAGGAATGTGCAGTTCAAGGCCCAGATGTTCAAACTCAACATTAACCCAACTAATGGGCCACAGTGATACTGTACATTCTACTCTCCCTTCCCTTCTTTGCTGAGTTCATTTCTTATCTAGTTAGAATGGCCTGGGTTGATTTTTATTTTTTCACATGACATCCAGAATTAGCATCTTTTGAGAGTAAATAACCAAGGCCTAATTGACTGTCAACAAACCACCCCACAATTCATCAAAAGTGAGGATGTTTCATACGGTTTCTTAGTTATTAAAATTTGAACCTGAGGCTCACTAGACATCGGGGATGAAGATTCAGCCATGTTATATATGAGGATGTGTTCTTCAAGAGGACTGATTTAGTACTAGCTCTTTTACTCCTATAGATAAAATGAGATAGATACATTATTTCTATTTCCATATCCCCCAGAATAGGGGCTTGAAAGGAAACCAAATCTCAAATAACTAATTAGTTGAATTCTGAATCAAGCTAGTTTGTTTATTTATATCCTTGTTAAAAATATTAACAGATATCTACTGAGACTGTATCATATATAGGGTGCTATTTATGTCACACAAAACTTTTACATCAAAATTATTGCATGCTAAGATGTGAGATGTCATGTCACTGCACGGTGGTTTGTATCATAAGAAATCTACCTCTGTCCTCCTGGTGTGGGTATGACACCTGCAGAAGCAATGCAATGACAGGTTTCTTTCTCACTCTGGTTCAGGATATGCATAAACTAGGAGGGGGAATGTCCTGGGGGTACAGAAATTTCTAGAAAGATCATTCTTGTGGACAGAGGGATACCAATGTGGGTAGCCCCAATGCCAGTCAGAACTGCAGACTCGCCCTCACACTATCTCACTTGTATTTCCTCTTGGTTACTATGATATTTGAGGAGAGAAGTGAACAAAAGGCTTCTCATCTTTATGCCCCTCTTCTCTGCAATGACCAAGAGGGAATCTTAGGCAAGATGAACCTCACACTATAATAGAATCACTGGGCAGAATTTGGTAAGAGATTTTCTCTCACATCCAATGACATTTTTAGTTTCCAGGACATTGAAAATACTTAAATAAATTCATTTTACCTACATCATTCACCAAAGTTCAAAGGACTCTAGAAAAAATCACAGAAACCAAGAAAATGAGGATCTTTAATTTTCATTAGAAATAGGATTGTCTGTACCTCAGAGACACTCCTGAAAAATAACAATGAAGCTGATCACCATGAGAAAAGATTTACTTCCTCTGTAGTTATTATATAACTACAGAATAACTATATAATAACTACAGAGGAAGTAAATGATCTTGAGACACTAATGCCCAAAACTATAAAGAGCTATGTCTGCCTTATGCTTAATTCTATATATTGTCTTAACCACTTTTTCCAATTTTCACTAAATGAAAACTGAAAAAAAAAGTTGAAGATAAAAATTGCACCATACAATTCAGTAATCCTTACTGGGTAGGAAATGAAATCAACATATTGAAAAGAGACCTGAATGCCTTTGTTTATTGTAGTGCTATTCACAATAGCCAGGATAAGGAATTAATCTAAATGGCCCTCAACAGATGAATGGATAAAAAATGTGGCATATATACACAATGCTTCTTATGGCCTTTATTCAGCCATAAAAAGCATGAAATCTTATTTGCAACAACACTGATTTACCTGGTAGGCATTATATTAAGTGAAATAAGTAGGGCACAGAAAGACCAATACTGCATGATCTCATTCATATGTAGAATCTAGAAAAGTGAATCTCATAAAAGGTGATAGCGGAATAGTGGTTACCAAAACTGGGGAGAATAGGGGTAATGGGGTACAATGTTACTGTTTAATAGGAGGAATGGTTTTGGTGTTCTATTATATTCAGCAGGGTGAATATAATTTACAATAATGCATTATATCTCTCAAAATAGTTAGAAGAAAGGAATCCCAATGTACTTACCATAAAGGAATGTTAAAAGTTGGAAATGATAGATATGCTAATTACCTTGAGCTGGTCACAACCCAATGTATGCGTGAATCAAGTTATTACACTACCTCATAAATATGTACAAATATTAGGTATCAATAAAATTTTTAAATAGATTTTAAGAAAGACAATTCTTGGTTTACAATGGATTGCATAATAAAATAAAGTATGACTTTCTTGCTGTAAATCTTTATGAGAACTTTTCAAAAGTGTAAATCTCAGAGGTTGAAATTTTTGTAGGCGATCAATGAAAACTTTAATAAAACATTATTTTAAATTTTATATATTTAATCAGAGTAATTTATTCAGGCCTTTTAGATATATCTATTCACTTCATTATATATATATATAATATATATTCACTTCATTATATATATATATAATGTGTGTGTGTGTGTGTATATATATACACACACACACACACATGCACACAACACTCATTTAATCTATTCACTTTAGTTCGAATCTCCAACCATATTTTATCATGAAAGAAAAGTCAAAAATATTTCCTGTGATGCTAAAGAAGCAACTGTGAAGTCATTGTTACATTTACTTGTAATACTAATACCTGCATCTAAGGAGGGGAATAAATTTAATCAGTAACTGATGTCGATGTATACACCTGGACAAAAATCATTGCCCACATAAACCACCAAGAGGATCTGAAAATTTCCTATAAGGCCTTTTTCCAGTGATAAATGTTGAATGCCACATGCTTGAGATTCAGGTGTCAAGACAATTAGGAATTTAGAATTTCTGACCAATAGGAAATTAGAATTTTTTTATCAATAGGAATAAAATATGCAGCACTTAAATTAGTGTAATCCCTCAAGATCTTGAATTTGACACTTCCATAATTTTTATATAAGAGTAGTTCCAGGGGGATATTGCTCTTTTATTTGGCCTGAGTCTGGAAGCAGGATCCAAAGCCTTTCAGTTGTCTTATTTTATTTCTTTTTACCCCCTAAAGCGCTGGAAATGGTTGGCCCTGTTTGTGCTCTAAAGTAACCACAAGATGAGGCAAGCAGGATTGAGATGGAAACCACGCTCACCCACATCCTACGTCAATTAGCGAGGTTTTTTTTCCTTTATAAACAAAGGCGGGGGTGGTGGTGGTGCAGCTTTTATAGTAGATGTTCCTCTGCACCTCTAACCTTCCCCAGAGTTCTTTCCTGCCCTGTTACCACCCTTTAGTCCCCAGCATGAGTTGACAGCAGAAAATATATATTTTTTCAAAGCTTCATTGTTTACTGCTCCTGGCTTAATCTTAAAGGTGATTACCATGTTGAATTATCTCAGGGGCATCTTCAAGAGAGAGAGAGAGAGAGAGAGAGAGAGAGTGTGTGTGTGTGTGTGTGTGTGTGTGTGTGTGTGTGTGTTTAGGAAGGATGTGAGGAGGGGAGTCTCTGAGTTAACAAGTTGGAAGAGGAGTATCAAGGAGACTGGTGCTTAAAATTGTGTAAAGTGAAATTAATTGTTGATAGAACTAAAATGCAGAAAACTTCCCAGAGCTCCTTTGTCTCTCTAGCCTGAAGAAGCATGAGGAGGAGGAGATGTAGGAAGAGGAGGGGAGAGAGGACAAGAAGGAAGAGGAAGAGGAAGAGGAGAAGGAAGAGAAAAACAATCTTAATTCCACAATTGCTGACATTCGCCCTTCACTTTTCTTTAGGTGTAAGTTTTTTGTTTTTGTTTTTGTTTTTTTAAGATTTGTAAACAATATAACCATGGACATTGGACTTTGTGGGAAGATTCATTTATTCTTGTATTCAATGAGCAGCTATTATAAGCCAGCCAATGTACTAGGCACCATCTAAGATGAATAGCATTTGTGCTGAAGTTCACAGCCTAACAGAAAAGACATAAAAGCAGAGAGTGAAAATATGTCAGGGTAATAAGTATGTGGATATACTTGTTTCATAGAGTAAGGATATCTTAGGTAAATCTTAAAGAATATAGAGGACTGTGCCATTTGAAGAAAAGAAAGGGGAGCCAGTACTTCAGGGGAGAAACCACCTGTGCCATGGAATAGAGTGAAGCAGGCATGGTCTGTTTGGGGAAGGACAGACATTTCAACATGGTGGACACTTAAAGTTCTGGGAAGGGACTCGGCTGGCAAGGGAAGAGAGGAGCAAAAATAATGGAACTGTGATTGAATTTTAGATATGATAATGTCTACAAGAACTCTGGCAATGTGGTGAGCAGGTGACTCTGAAGGAACAAAGATAGAGTATTTGGGTTTTCAGGGGACTCAGAAGAAAGAGAATTATTTTTTTGAGCACTTGACATGAATGTAAGATTATTTTACACATTTCATCTCCTTCAGTTTTCACCACAACCTTGCAAGTAAAGGTTGATTAAAACAAAACTAAATAAGTCATAATTCAAAGACACTTGCAAGAAGAGCACAGAGGAATCTGAGACCTGGGCATTGAGTGGTGTGCTGGGTCAGCAAGGTGGCCCTAAGGAAGGAGGCGGCAGGGAGGGTCCACTGGTCCCAAGGCTTTCTTTGCTAAACTCATGAAAAGTTGCTTGGCCAGTGTAGGAGGGATCAGGTTCCCCAAACCATCTGGAGAAAAATTGGGAAACATCCTAGCAGTTGCCCTCAACAACTTTTAACAGAAATAGATTTTTTGTTGTTGCTGTTAAATGAGAAAGAATAAACAGCCAGGCTCTCAACAACTTAGCAAGACTCTTTCAAAAATTAAAAAAAAAATTTAAAAGGGCTGGGGTTTAGCTTAGAGGTAGAACTGTAGGTTCAACCCCCAGTGCCACACATAAAAATAGATAAATCTGGTGGAATAAGCATAAATGGTAGTGCCCTGATACCTAAATTTCTACTATGAGTCCAAGAGTATAAACTATCTATATCTACTCCATGTCCAGTATTCTGCTTAAACTGTTTGAACCATGTAAGAATAAGAAATAATAAAGCATTTTCTCTGATATCATATTTATCCCTACTGCCTTTCCTTTTTCAATATACTTTTATTGGTGTGTTGTAGCCTCACATCATGATGTAGTTCAGAGTGAGAGGGACATACATGCACACAGCACTTGGTGAGCTTCCCCCAGCTCCCACACACCCTCTCCCCTTCCTCATCCATGACATTGATAATTTCACATATATACGTAATGTCAATGGAAGTGTTTCCTTCATTTATTCTTCCTCCCTGCCACAACCCTACCCTAGACCACCTCCCTTACTCCAGTGGAGTTTCTCCTCCATTATCTGAAGTCCTTCTTGTATTCTGATTACTCCCTAGCCTCCACATATGAGAGAAAACATATGACCATTTACTTTCTGTGACAGGCTAATCTCACTTAACATAATATTCTCTAGGTCCATCCATTTTCCAGCAAATGACATAATTTTGCTCTTCTTTATTGTTGAGTAGAATTCAATTGTGTGTCTGTCCCACAATTTTGTAATCCATTCATCTGTTGCTGGATACCTAGGTTGGTTTAGTAAGACCTTTCCCTAGCATCAAAGCCATGCCCATAGCAATGTATCGATTGAGACAATTGGGAAACTGGGCCAGAT
>PVLC010007087.1:7870-50370 GCA_004027655.1 Graphiurus murinus | reverse complement strand
GGGTTGATTCCATAATTTGGCTTTTGTGAATTGTGCTGCTATGAACATGGGTATGCATATATTACTGTAGTCCTTTAGTTTCTACCTCTTTGGGAAAATACTCATGAGTGGTATAGCTGGATCATATGGTAGATCCCTTCCCAGTTTTTTTTTTTTTTTTTTTGCGGTACTAGGGATTGAACTCAGGGGCATTCTACCTCCGAGCCACAATCCCAAGCCCTATATTTTATTCTTTATTTTGAAACCGAGTCTCACTAAGTTGCGGAGTGCCTCACTAGGTAGCTGAGGCTGGCTGCGAACCCGGATCCTCCGGTCTCAGCCTCCCGAATGCTGGGATTATAAGCGTGCGCCACCACGCCCGGCTCCTTCCCAGTTTTCTAAGGAATCTCCACACTGATCTCCATAGCAGCTGAACTAGTTTACAAACCCACCAACAGTGTAGAAGAGTTCCTAATTCCCATATCCTTGCCAATATTTATTGTTGTTTGACTTTGATGATTGCCATTCTGTGGGGTTAGATGAAATTAAAATGTAATTCTGATTTGCATCTCCCTAATTGCTAATGATGTTGAACATTTTTTCATATATCTATTGGCCATTTGTATCTCTTCTTTTGTGAAGTATCTATTCAATTCAGTTGCCCATTTCTTGATTGGGTTTTTTGTTTTTCTAGTGTAAAGTCTTTTAAGTTCTTTGTATATTCTAGATATTAACCCTCTGTCAGAAGGATAGCTGGTAAAGAGCCCATTCCATGGGCTTTCTCTTTAGACTCTTAATGGTTTCCTGTGATGTGCAGAAACTTCTTAGTTTAATGCCATCCCATTTATTAATTCTTGTTTTAATTTCCTGAGCTTTGGGGGTCTTGATGAGGAAGTGTCTACCTGTGCCTACATGTTGGAGTGTTGAACCTATAACTTTCTCTAGTAACTTCACTGCCTCTGGTCTAACTTCCAGATCTTTGATCCATCTACAATTGACTCTGGTACAGGGTGAGAGGTATAGATTTAATTCCATTATTCTACAAATAGATAACCAGATTTCCCAACAGAAAAGGCTGTCTTTTCTCCAGCATGTGTGTTTGGCCCCTTTGTTCTTCAACTGACTATAAGTGTGTGGATTTGTTTCTGTATCTTCTAATTTGTTCCATTGGGCTATGTGCCTGTTTTTGTGCCAATACCATACTGCCTTAATTACTATAGCTCTATAGTATAACTTGAAGTCAGAAATTGTGATATTTCTTGCATGGTTCTTATTGCTGAGAATTGCTTTGGCAATTATAAGTCTTTTGTTTCTCCATATAAAGTTTATGATTGATTTCTCTGGGTATATAAAGAATGACATTGGTATTTTGATAGGAATTGCAGTGATTTTGTAGATCACTTTTGGTAGAATGTCCATTTTGATAATATTTATTCTACTTATCCAGGAGCAAGGGAAAGCTTTCCATCTTCCAAGATCTTCTTCAGTTTCTTTCTTTATTATTTTATTATTTTAAGTATAGAGGTATTTTACTTCTTTGGTCAGGTTATTCCTAGGTATTTTATTGGTTTTGAGGTTATTGTGAATGGAATTGTTTTCTCTATTTCTTCTCTGTGGATTCATGGTTGGCATATAGAAAAGCTACTGATTTCTTTAGGTTGATTTTGTAACCTGCTACTTTGCTGAATTTGTTAATCAGCTCCAGTACTCTTTTGGTTCAGTTTATTGGGTCTTCTAGATATAGGATCATATCATCTGCAAATTAAGATAATTTTAATTCTTATTTTCCTATTTGAATTTCTTTGATATCCTTCTCTTGTCTTATTGCAAGATTCCACAGTTCCAGGCTGAGGGCTTGAGTGGCTCTGTTCCTTAGCCCCAGGAACGCCACCCCTGTCCTGGGGTGCTGCACTCCCAGGTCCCTTGCTGGTTTCTGCAGTTTGTGCTGGTGCTCATAGTGGCCAAACATGGCCAGGCACAAGTTCACTGTTTTTGGACCCTGCAACTTGGTAGGCTGATCTATTTTCCCCAGACACCAGGGAAAGATATCCCACAGCAATCCCTAGGAACCCTACCAGGGCTCCTCAAACTGCTGACTGCACTTCCCTCCTGCCTGCCTCTAGAGGCTATCTACTAAAACTGAAAATTAATGCAACCACTTTGGAAAACAGTATGGAGGATCCTCAGATGAATGGGAATGAACCTACCATATGATCCAGCAATACCACTTCTGGGTATCTACCCAAAAGAATGGAAACCAAACTATAAGACCAACACATGTGTATCTATGTTTATAGCTGCACAATTCACAACTGACAAACTATGAAGCAGCCAAGATGTCTCTCAACAGATGAATGGATTACAAAACTTTGGGTTATGTGTACAATGGAATTTTATTCAGCCATAAAGAAGAACAAAATCATGTTATTTGCAGAGAAATAGATGGAACTGGAAAACATTATGTTAAGTGAGATTAGCCAGTCACAACGAGTAAAAGAGCATATGTTCTCCCTCATATGCGAATGCTAGGGAGAAGATGGGGCATAAGAGAGTCTCCAGATGAAAAAGGAGAGACCCTCGATAAGCAAAGAAGTTGACTTAACCGAAGGGGATCAATGGGGATGGGGGTAACACCCTAATGCGCACAATGTACTTACACAATTATATCAAGATCATTCACTAAACTGAACTTGAGAAGGAGGGAGGGCAAGGGAGTGGGGTGGGAATTGGGGAAGAGGTTAAATGAGAAATGTGTGCACATGTGCCGTTATTAGCTTGTACCTAACAAAGATGTATGCTTATAATGCATCAATTATTACAATAAAAAAAAAGAACGAAGAACTTGTGGAAGGGCTGGCATTTGAGTTGTCTTCAGTGAGGAGTTTGATTACAAAAGGTAAAGTGAGGGAAAATAATGGTGTTAGAAACTAATACAATATAACAGTATGTTCTTGGACACCTGCCTTCTTCCTTTCCTTTATCACTCCTTCTCTCCTTCCTTCCTTCTTTTCTATATATAAGGAAACTTAGCATACCATAGCTTGTATTTGTAAAACCACTTTTAGTTTGAATCATTAGTTCTCAGTGGGATACTCTCTTTTGCATAGCCAGTTTGGGGCATATCCGAGGGTTATTTTGTTAGCAGATATTAGAGGACAGCTAACTCTAAATGTTGGAGACAAAGGTGGGTAAGGTCGTGATGCATGATCAATCATTACATCCCACTCATTGTATGTGTGTGGTGCTGGAGACTGAACCCAGGGGTATACCTCCAAGCTATGCCCCTAGCCCTTTTTAGTTTTTTTTTTTTTTTTTTGGCGGTACTGGGGATTGAACTCAGGGGCATTCTACCTCCGAGCTATACCCCCAGCCCTATTTTTTTTTTTATTCTTTATTTTGAAACCAAGTCTCACTAAGTTGCGGAGTGCCTCACTAGATAGCTGAGGCTGGCCGCGAACCCGGATCCTCCAGTCTCAGCCTCCCGAATGCTGGGATTACAAGCGTGCGCCACCACGCCCGGCTCCTTTTTAGTTTTATTAACATGGCAAGACAATTTACTTCTGCAAAAGGGTGTGCAACCAATATACAGTCTGGTAAGCAAGCACACCAAGCTGGCAGTCTACTTGGCTTTTATCCCTAAATCCATCCTGCCCCTCACCCTGATTTGGGGAGGGCTTGGGTTCACAACTCTACAATGATTGGCTATTCCTTAGAACAGACAAAAATATAGTTTTGAGAAAGAAACAAAATACATTCTGCATTGATTGGTTCACTGCTAGAACAAACAAAATTTAGAAGTGCAGTTTGGGGTATATTCTGCATTTGCTTACTGCAAACTTTTAAGGTACACTGTTGGAACAAACTGGCACATAAAGTACATAATAGTCCCAGGCTACAGTTACAAATTAATGCTTAATGCTAAAACCATAACATGGAAGAAATACATGTCTATGTAATTTACCACTTAGAAAAGATGATTTTTATTTCTTATAATTCCCCCCTTTTATTATATACTTTTACTCTTTTCTTTGACTTCTTCTAACATAAGTGGACTTCATCTACAACTAAAAAGAGACTATTATTGTATGCAGGCAGAGGCTGTTTGGTAGTCTCTGTACTAACCCTAGTATGCACAGAATTATACAACACCCTATTAAAATCATTACTCCAATATCAATGGTAAGGGAGGTTAATGCTGATGCCATTATTTTTTTTATTTACCAAAGCATTATTCCATCACATTAATAAAGGGGTCATTTATCCCTGAATTTTCATCAAGTTCATTCGCTAAGATTGCTAATCCTTGCAAGACTTCTGTTATGATTCAAACTGGGGCCGTATTATTAGGAAGAAAGATGCATGCAATGTTATTTTTCAGTCATGACACATACACCACCCTTTTCAGCTAGGATATATCTAAAGCTAATCTATTCTTCCATGACATTTGGCTAGTGGCATATAATTGTTCAGCTATTCCTTTTAAAGCATCCTTAGTATAGTTAACAAATTGTTATTAATATTAATAGATATAAACTTATCCAATCTATAATTTTATTAATAGTGGACCACCAGAACAGAACATATTCAAATTCTGCCATGATTTGTTTCCTAGCCTTAAATTCATTAGGGACTCCTCATGGGGCTCCAATGGAGTCACCTGTAAATAGGAAGATTGAAAGATTGAATGAGCCACACCAGAAGATGAATCTGCTCTTTTAATTCAGTGTTGAACTAGGTTAAGAGAGGAATTGGGGTGACAATATGCCAGGGTGAAAGGGATAGCCAGTTGAACCAAAGCACATATGCCACTCCAGTTGGCAGGTAAGCTTTTAAGTATTGCCCCCCCACCCAATACTAACAGACATCAACAGGAGCCACCACCAGAGTGGACTGGTGAGTAATCTCCTTCAAGCTTTGGCTCTCACTGCTTCTAGACACATTCTTAAAAGACCAAATTCCTCCCATACTGTGAGAAGCATGAAGTTTAGTTGGTCTTAGGTGGTGGGGTTTGATCATTCTTGAGGGCCTTTTTATTTTTAGATAGGATCTCACTAAGTTGCAGAGGCTGGCCTCAAACCCGGGATCCTCCCAACTCAGTATCCCAAATCACCTGGCTCCATTCATTGTTGATGTCTGACAGATACTCATGTAGATGAAAAGCTTATGTAAACTCACTTTCACTAAGTGCCTAACTATTTTATATATAATTTTCAATGATTTAGTGTACACTGAATCGTTCAAAGATACAATTGCCTATAAATAAACTTAAAAATGCATTTTGTTTTTATCAGAAATTTGTTACATTTTTAATTGTGATTTTCACCAATTTGTTATTTTCACAAATGAATTTTCACATTTTTCATAAAATTTCAGAAAATCATATCACTCCCAATAGCTTATGTTAACTTTCATTGTCAATGCAATTTATGAAAGTACAGGTATAAGCATGAGACTACTTCTTTATGGTTTCTGGAGTAATCTACCTGAGCAGGTATGGACTGAGATGGAGTATGGCAAGGTGTTAAAAACAAGACTGCCTACATTCCCCTACTATCTACACTGACCACACACTAGCTGCAGGACTTTGGGCAAGTTACTTAACTTCTCTGTGTCTCATTTTCCTTGTCTGTAATGTGAGAATCCTCCTAGTACCTCCTAGTACCTCATGGATATCAAAAAGGGTTGAGAGCCAATAACAATATCATCTATACAGTATCATACAAGTTCTAGCTGCCAGGACACATCCCTTCTCTACAACTCTGGGGACCAGATGTGCTTTTAGGATTCAATATTTTTAAAAAGACAATCTGATGCATGTATGATATATACAATGTAACACTATTCATGAAAACTGGGAGATCTGCTATATAACAGAAAACTTAGCAATTTACTAAGTGGGAAAAAAAAAACATCACAGTAGTTCTGTGTGTGCTCATATTGGGTTATGTTGGTGAATGAATTATAAATTGTGAATTCCTGAGCATCTGGATTGCATAATTGTGGGAGAATTATGGCTCTATACTTTATTGTTTATTGTAAGTTATTTTCCTTTGTTTTTGTTTTAGACAATTGGTCTTATTTTGGGTATTTTAAATTATATTTGTAGAAAAAGAGTAGCACCAATGAATTCCATATCAAGATAGTTAAGGTATCTTACAAACTTCTATAAAAAACATCTGATGAAGTTAAGAAACACTCCTTTTTTAATTGGAAGGGGTGTTAACATATACTATTTCATTCAATGTTCACCAAATCCCCATAATTCTTTACCCTATAGAGACAAAAACCAAACACAAAGGAGGTTAAACATTGTCATGTGTCCCAATCTTAGTCAGAGAATGGGCTCACACTGATCCAGATGTTGGCCAGTTAGTCCTCCTTTCATTCTTCCTCTGATGCACCAACTACAACTGGGGCAGATGCACAGATGTTCAGCTTGTACCTCATGGGTGACAGCTTGGAGATAAAAAGAGGGGTGCAGAGTGTGTAACAATGAGCTGCTTCCCGCTGAAAGGCTTATTTTATGTTATTATATTATTATTTCATGTAGCTTCCTTTCCACTTGCTTTGCTAACTAAAAAAAAATATTTATTATCAAGATCAAGAAAATATTCCCTCTCTTTCAATGAAATGTTTTTACATAGAAGGAATTATACTTTTTTCCCTTTGGTACTGGGGATAGAACCAAGAGGTGTTCTACCTCTGAGCTATGCCCCCAATCCTGTTTTATTTATTTTGAAACAGAGTCTCATTAAGTTGCTGAGGCCCTCACTAAGTTGCTGAAGTAGTCTTAAAACTTCTGATCCTCCTATCTCAGCCTTCCAAGTACTGAGATTACAGGTGTGTGCCACCATACCCAACTGTAATTTGACCTTTTAAAGATCTTGAGCTAATCAGCTCTGAGAAAATATCCATGACCTAGATTGGATTTCTAGTTGAGAAAGAACTGGGATTACAGGTGTGTGCCACCACACCCAACTGTAATTTTACCTTTTAAAGATCTTGACCTAATCAGCTCTTAGACACTATACATGACCTTGATTGGGTTTCTAGTTGAAAAAGAATACAATTGGAAGGGTTAAGTAGTAGAAGAGATGTTATATTATAAAGCAAAAAAAAATTAGGCCCTGACTCAATTTAACTATATAGACTAATTGGCTATAGATGACTCACTTTGCTTTGTGAATCTGTTTTTGTTTTGTGTTGTTTTATCATTTTCTTGGCTATGCCAATGAATTGAGGTTTATACATGATCCCACCAGCGAAACATCTGCCAACTAGTACCCATTCAATATTAAGTCACTATTTTATACCCATAATATAAAGTAATTTTACCATATCAAGAATCTCCATACTTCAGAACTTCAATTACAACAGACTAACTTTAAATTATCCCCCATGGACTGCAGTCCTTGTTGATGATCTACTAACTTTCTGAGTTCTGTGAATTTTACTGTGGCCCAATTTGACCCATAAATAATAACATGCTGCTAATTTCAATGTTTTCACTACTAAATTATATTTCCAAGTTGGATCAAAACAACAGCATAGCAACACTACTTAAGACATAAGATAAATAAAAAAATACTGCATTAAGCAGGCAAAATGCTTTTTAAAAATCAAGACATACTGAGTCACTTTCCTTGATTTTGATAGCAATTATGTTAATAGTCAAATGAGACTGATAATCAGAGCTGAGGAATCCAATCAGCAGAATCACATTTTATTTCTTTAACCCTCTTGAAAGATTACATCACTGAAGAATCGGAACATCTACTTATGGCTAAAGTTCTTTGTTCATTACTAACTGTTACATTGGACAACCTTAGAGGAAAAATTGTTTAACATAAACTTTTCTTCAGGAAGCTATGTTTCTTTTTAAATTTTAGAATTGTTTCCTACATATGCAAAGTAAAAATTTTTGCTCTATAACAAGTAAACAAATTCCATAAGTGAAAACCTGTGTGTTTTGTATCCTTCCACTTCACAAAAATAAGAAATGTGTTCTGATCTCTTATCAATAAGTTTGCATTCTTATTTGCACCTGTTCCCTTCCTTTCCCAAAAGAGATTTGGTCTTATTTTTTGAAAGAACCTGAGAAAAATATACATCCTGATTGTTACTTGCTGCTAAATGAATTAAGATCTCTTCCTCTCTCAAACAAATTGTCTTTATCCTCAATTGAAGTCTATCATGGTGCAACTTACATAGTAGTTGCATTCATTCACTTATTAATTAGTTCATGTGTTCACTCCAAAGCTTCTAATAGAGCATCTATTATCTCCCAGACACTGGTCTATGTACAAAAGTAAGCATTTCACATGGCCCTCACATGTGGAGCACAGCGGCTGGTCATGTATGGCCCCAAC
The DNA here is from genome assembly GCA_004027655.1 of Graphiurus murinus. NCBI lineage: Eukaryota > Metazoa > Chordata > Mammalia > Rodentia > Gliridae > Graphiurus > Graphiurus murinus. The sequence goes on along the minus strand of PVLC010007087.1, from coordinate 42,022 downwards.
TCCTTTCTTTTTTATTTTATTTTATTTTTAATTGGTGCATTGTTTTCATGCATCTTTGTTAGGTACAAACTGATAACGGCATACATGCACACATTTCTCATTTAATCCTACCCCAATTCCCACCCCACTCCCTCACCCTCCCTCCTTCTCAGGTTCAGATTAGTGATTGACTTTGATATGTTTGTGAAAGTACATCATATTCATTAGGGTACCCCCCCCATTACCTTCAGTTAAGTCAACTTCCTTGCTCACCTAAGGTTTCTCCTTCTTCATCTGGAGTCCCTTTATGCCCCATTTTCTCCTTAGCTTCCACATATTAGGGAGAACAAATGATTTTTTACTTTTTGTGACTGACTAATCTCACTTAACAAAATGTTTTCCAGTTGTATCCATCTCCCTGCAAATAACATGATTTTGTTCTTCTTTATGGCTGAATAAAATTCCATTTTATACAAAACCCATAATTTTGTAATCCATTCATCTGTCGATAGACATCTTGACTGGTTTCAGTTTGGCAATTGTGAATTGTGTGGCTATAAACATAGATACACATGCATTGGTCTGATAGTTTGGTTTCCATCTTTTGGGTAGATACCCAGAAGTGATATTGCTGGAACATATGGTAGGTTAATTCCTATTTGTCTGAGGATCCTCCATACTGTTTTCCAAAGTGGTTGCATTAATTTTCAGTCCCACCAACAATGTATTAGGGTTCCCACTTCTTCACACCCTGCCAGCATTTGTTGTTGTTTGTGGTTTTGATGATTGCCATTCTGATTGGGGTTAGGTGAAATCTCAAGGTAGTTTTGATTTGCATCTCTCTGATTGCTAGTGATGAAGAACATTTCCTCATACATTTATTGGCCATTTGTATTTCTTCTTTTGTGAAGTGTCTATTTAGATCATTTGCCCATTTTTTGATAGGGTTATCTGTTTTCTTAGCTGTGATTTTCTTGAGTTCTCTGTATATTCTAGATATTAGTCCTCTATCAGAAGAGTAGCTGGCAAAATTTTTCTCCCACTCTATGAGCTCTCTGTCAAGGTTCTTGATAGTTTCCTTTGCTGCACAGAAGCTCTTCAGTTTAATGCAATCCCATGTACTGATCTTCCTTTGAGTTGCTTATGCTTTTGGGGTCTTGTTGAGAAAGTTTTTACCTGTGCCTATGTGTTGAAGTGTTAGGCCTATGCCCTCTTCAAATGGCTGCAAGGTCTCTGGCCTGACTTCCAGGTCTTTGTTCTATCTTGAGTTGACTCTTGTGCAGGGTGAGAAAGTGGGGTTTATTTCCATTTTCCTGCATATGGTTATCTAGTTTTGCCAACACCATTTGTTGAAGAGACTAGCTTTTTTTCCAGTGTATATTTTTGACTCCTTTGTCAAAAATCAATTGATTATAAGCATGTGGGTTTGTTTCTGAATCTTCTATTCTCCTCCATTGGTCTATGTGTCTGTTTTCCATAGTTTGGCAATTGTGAATTGTGTAGCTGTAAACATATATAGACATGCGTAGGTCTGATAATTTTGTTTCCATTATTTTGGATAGACACTCAGAAGTGGTATTGCTACATCATATGGTAGGTTCACTCCCATTTGTTTGAGGATCCTCCATACTGTTTCCAAAGTGGTTGCACTAATTTGCAATCCCACCAACAATGTATTAGGGTTCCCACTTCTCCACACCCTCTCTAGCATTTATTGTTGTTCATGTTTTTTTATGAATGCCAGAGACCTTGCAGCTAATTGAAGAGGGCATAGGGCCAACACTACAACACATAGGCACAGGTAAAAACTTTCTCAACAAGACCCCAAAAGTACTCAAAGGAAGATCAATACATGGGATTGCATTAAACTGAAGAGCAATCATCAAGAAAACAAACAACAATAAATGTAGTCATCTTCTAATATTACTGTTTCCTCTCCCTTCTCCCAGATGTCATCTCTGAAAAACAAAGACTGTCATTTGTGAGGGTTTTCTAGTTCAGATTATTGGTATTACCAAGAAACTTATATTTATTATGTAGTTTGTGTTTGTTTCCAGAAAGTAACTAAAGGGGAGGGAATCATCAGCCAGATCTAAGAAAAGCTGTGAATTTTTAGTAAACCTCTCTCCTGGTTTTTATTGTTGTTGTTGTTGTTTTTCTAATTCAATGGTCATTCATTCTCATTGCCCTGCACCCTTTTTCTTCTGTTTAACTTTCAAATGCCCAAGCATCCCACAGCATTACCCTTTTCATTTATTATATCCAGTATTAATAGTATTTAAACTTATCTAATGAACACCCAGCACCCTAGTTCTAGTCTCTGTTCCCCAGAACTGTAGACTCTTAGATCCAGCGGACTCCTTGGCATAGGTATCCAATAGGCACCTCCAACTCGGCACTGTCAAAACATAACTGTGGTCTTTGCCCTCAACCAGCTCTTCTGCTGTTCTTATACATCTTAGTAAACACCATTGCTATCTATCCAATTGCTCAATGCAGATATCCGGGAATTATTCCTTGCTTTCCCTCACTATCTTCCCACCCCCATATCCTATCACTTCTAATTCCAGGGAAGATATCCCTAGACTCTTTCCAGTTTCTTTATCTTTACTTCTTCTATTTATCCAAGCTATTATACTCTTTTGCCTAGTTTAGCAGTGTTTTTAAAACTCATCCTTTTGATTTCATGTTTGGCCCTTACAGTGAACTCTCAGCCAGAATGATCTCTTTAAATTATATTACTCCCTTTTTAAACCCCTCATTTGCTTTTTATTCATTTTGCTTTTTTCTAAATGAATAGAGTTTGATATTATGACTAGTTTCAGACATCCACTGTGGTCTTGGATTATATTCTCCGTGGGTAAAGGAGAAAAGTTGGCCCTTCATAACCACAGGCTTCCCACCCATGGGCCCAAAATATTTTTTTAAATGCATGTATACAGAATACAAATAAACTTACTTTACATTACACAATATGGTATAACAATTACACAATGTAGTATATCTATTTATATAGCACTTACATTGTATTAGGTATCATAAGTAAACATTGTATTAGGTATCATAAGTAATTGAGAGATGGTTTAAAGTGTGCGGGGTGATGTGCACAGGCAATAGACAAATACTGTGCCACTTTATAAAAGGGACTTTCATATCCAATCATAGTCTACATAGGAAATTAAAGAAGTACCTTCTAAAGTTGCCTCCTTCAGTAGTCTAGACATTGTCTACAAGACAAAGCTCATGTGTGTAGTTTTCAATAGAACTTAGAGAACTCTTTGCCTTTGCCTTGAACTCTTTGCCTTTCTTTTACCTCACTTCAAGGAGAACCTCCTTAGACCTTCCTGCATTTAATAGTCTAACCAACCATTTTAAAATTACCTAATTTAGCCGGGCGTGGTGGCGCACGCTTGTAATCCCAGCATTCGGGAGGCTGAGTCCGGAGGATACGGGTTCGCGGCCAGCTTCAGCTACTTAGTGAGGCACTCCGCAACCTAGTGAGACCCGGTTTCAAAATAAAGAATAAAAAATAGGGCTGGGGGTATAGCTTGGAGGTAGAATGCCCCTGAGTTCAATCCCCAGTACCGCAAAAAAAAAAAAAAAAAAAATTACCTAATTTAACTACCAAAAATTCAAATAAAGTAGTCCTAGGCCTATAATAACTAAATAAAAAATCACACTTTACCTGTCTGATTTTTAATATTTCTTCTTTATAAAATACAAAGGATAATAGAGGAACTGAAACTGTGGGTCTGGTACCCTATGTCTTCCATCTGATTTTTTATCATTTCTTTTCACTGGCTTTCTTACTTCAGAGAACCCAGTTTTCAATTATGTTCTATCAGTAGCTCTGAAGTCTTGGAACATATTCATGAGAATTAAATTCCCCTACAAGCTCTAAAAAAAACCCCAATTGAAAGTTACTCTATCTCTATTCATTTATTTGTTTTTATTATATAAATTTGAGGTGAATGATACACATAACCATGGTGAAATTATTACCATAGGTAAGCAATTTAACATATCTATCATCTTCCATATTTACTTTTTTGTTTCTTTTTAATGATAAAGTCACCTAAAATTTACTCTCATAGCATATTTTCAGTATACAATACAGTGTTGTTAACTATAGTCCTCTTACACTACATTAGATTACTAGACTTGTTCTGTGTAATTGCAAGTTTGTACCCTTTGACCTATTTTTTCACTTCCCCTCCCTAGCTATGGTAATTATCATCCTACTCTGTTTCTATGTATTTGACTTTAATTTTAGGTTCTGCATGTAAGTGAGATCATTTGATATTTTTCTTTCTGATCTGGCTTGTATTTAACTTGTCATAATACATTTCAGTTTCATCCACGTTGGCCCAAATGGCAGTATCTTCTTTTTAGGTGCTCAGAAATATTCACTCCTGTATATGTACCACATTTTCTTTATCCATTCATGAGTTGATGGATACTCAGGTTTCTATTTCTTGGCTATTGTAAATAGTGCTGCAATAAACATGGAAGTGTAAAGGTCTCTTCAATATACTGGGTTATATAGCATTTCTATTTTTAATTTTTTGAAGAACTTCCATACTGTCTTCCATAATGACTGTACCAATTTACATTTTCACCTCCAGTGGACAAGGGACCCCTTTTCTCTATATCCTTTTCTAATACTTATCTGTTAATTTTTTTCATAATAGCCAAACTTGAAATTGATCTGGCCTGATGCTAAATTATGAATAAGGAATATTATATTAATATTTAGAATCCCTTACATGCAAGTAATATTTAATGGTTTTGAATTACTTTCACATATATTCCTTGACTTAAAGTTGTTTTGTCTAGAAGATGCAACTAAACAGGACTGTCATATACATGAAGACATTGAGGATAAGTAATTTTAAGTATCTGGCTCTTAGGTTTAAATTTCATCCAGGTTTTAGAATCCCAGTTCAGTGTTCTTTCACAAGCTCCCAGAATCACCCCAGTTCTAAACCAGAAATGATATAAAAGAAAATTTATGTTTTGTTCTAAAAGTTAAGTTCATGCACAGAGATGTTAATGCTACTGCAGTCCATTTTCCAAAAATAGTGTGGGGGATTGTTCCATTTTTCATTTAGAAAATATATGAGATTTCTTTCCAAAGGAGTTACATCACCAATGGATAGCAGTACTTACATGGTCATCACTTCTTTCCAGTTCATAGTCTTTATTAAATGTTATCATTGACACAAAACTTACTAATATCTATGGAATTTCCAGCTATAGAGTTCTAGTATTCTGTGGTTCTTACATGTTTATGCATGTTTTTGTTGTTTTCCTGTTTATCAAATTACTCCATCTTAGATAAAATTGTAAAACAGTGAAAAGTCTACCATAGTTTACAATGAAGGTAGTTCATGTCCTTACTGCCTGCCTCTCCTAATCAGTACCTCTATCTTTCAGGATAGTCATTGTCATTAGATCATAAACTTGCTGTCTCTTTTCATTGTTATTTTCTGCCCTCATGTGTATGCCTTAACTGCAGATGAGCTAAATGTCCAGTGAGTTTGATGTTCCTTTGGATTAGTCCACTTCTTTAACAAAAAAAGTCGTTAGGCACATTTATAGCCCATTGCTGTCAGCTGTTTCTTTCAAACTGGTAAGCCCGCTGAGGGCAAAGAGGGACTCTCATTTCTGACATGACAGGAGAACAAAGGTATTAGTACCTGTCATCTTGCTTGAAAATGTATTACAATTATTAAAAATGTTTATACTATCTAACCCATGAAGCACTATTCTGGGAATCTTCGCTAAGGAAATTATTATTATCCTTTTTTATACAAAGGATTTTCTGAACAGGACTGTTTAGGACAGTGTATTTTATGAACCAAAAAAGAGGAAAGTGGCATACATATTCAGCATTATGAAAATGGCTACATAAAATATAGCATCTATGCTATTACAGTCATGTAATCATGGGGTAAATACTTCTCATAAATTATTAAGATGAAGAAATCACAGAGAAAGCCAGGCATGGGGGTACATAACTGTAATCCCAGTACTTGGGAGGCTAAGATGGGAGGATCATAGGTTGGAGGACAGCCTCAGAAACTTAGTGAGATTCTCAGCAACTTAGTGAGACCCTGTCTTTAAAAAATATGTCTGGGGGTCTAACACAGGGGTAGCACATTCCTGGGTTCAATCCCTAGAAAAAGAAAGAAAGAAAGAAAGAAAGAAAGAAAGAAAGAAAGAAAGAAAGAAAGAAAGAAAGGAAGGAAGGAAGGAAGGAAGGAAGGAAGGAAGGAAGGAAGGGAGAGAACTAAATCACTGTTCAAAAAAAGTATACCTAAAATAGAAAAAAGGTTTAGAGTGTCAGCAAAACTAATAAACACAAAAACACAAGAAGAAATTAACAATGGTAGTGCTTTATTGCTGCACCTTCAGGTAGTTTTTTTTATTATTATTTTTTCCTACTCTTCTGTATGTTCCAACTTTTTGCTAATAATAATCAATAGTACTTTGAAAAAATTCAAAGTCCAATGCCTGGATCATTGGACCTAGTAGCATCAGAAATCACATGTGAATATACATCTAAGTTGTCATTTCAGCCTTGACACTTATGTGACAAAAAGAAATCACCTAAGTGCTTTGCACTTCCATTTCTTTAAAGTAAAATGAAGCAAATAAACTTTTATTATTTATTTTGAAATAGGATCTCACTAAGTTACTGAGAGCCTCACTTAAGAGGCTGAAACAGGAGGATCAGAGATTCAAGGCCAGCCCCAGCAACTTAGTGAGGCTCTCAGTAACTTAATGAGACGCTATTTCAAAATAAAAAAATAAAATAAAATAAAAAAGCTGGTGATATAGCTCAGAGACAGAATGCCCCTGGGTTCATTCTTTAGTACCAAAAAAGTAAAATGAAGCAGTTAAACAGGATCAGGCCTCTTTCAACCCTAAACTGCAATGTTATTAGGGTTTGCAAGGAGCAATGGGTCACTAGGTCTCCATGCTACTTGATCCCTATCACCTTCACTACTGTTTAATGTAGCTTCATAATCCTTCTTTTTATAAAATACAAATTTTTAGCCTTGTCTCATATAAAGACACAAATTCTTTAGATATAAAATTTGTAAGGGCATGGCATATCTTTTTAGAACATATCCAATATGCTTTATATTTATAAAGCAATGTAAGATAGAAGCTCAGCTATCAATGGGAAAATAATATGCTCAGACTGGTTCTCTTTATTTTACTTTTTTTGATGATTTGTGCCAATAATTTCAGCAGTTCTTTTTATTAGCTAGCTGAGAAGGGAGGTTTTTCTCCATAAACACCTTTCAGAACCTTACTCTCAATCCCAGAGCCCAACTGTGAGTGTGCTGTAGCCAGGACTATTTCCCTGAATTGGGCAATGAACATCCATTATGTCCACTGCTTACTCAGTCCAAAACAAATGCTGCTGCACAGACAATTTATTTCCATGCATGGGAAATATCCTCATAGAGCTTATAGAAACCACTTCTTCATTCAAAAATCATTCACTGAGTCCCTATTAGGGGCCACATATTGTACAAGGTGGGTACAAAGATCAACCAAATGTAGGTCCATTTTTTAGACAGCATAAAATGTAGGGGAGGACTACACATTCTGTATAAATAATGATAACAGAAAATTATAGGTGGGTAAGAACTCAAGGGGAGACACAGAGGGCTGAGAGCCAAGCATGCAGTTGTATGACATGTAATGGCATTAGAAAGGGCCCGTATGATTCTGATCTGGCCTCTTCCTTCTTCAGATAGTCCAACTTTTCAGGATTGTTGATTGGCGATGTCTCTGCTCAAAACTGCCTAGTGCCAGAGCTTCTCTGGTGCCTCTTACATACTTTGAAAATCTGAATGATAAGCATCTCGACCCAGAACTGAAGTCTCCATGAAACTGTTTGGTTGGTAGTCACCTAAGAGCAGGAGATAAATGACCATTCAATAGTGTGAATGTGCTAGAGATCAAATCCTCCTGCCGCCTAATCCCTGGGTGCTTTTCCTCCTTAATGGCTTCTCAGGAACATGACACTTAGCCAGCCATTAGAGCCCAAGAAATGACTTCCCTACAAGGGATGATGGGGGCCCAGGAAACTGACCCTTAAGCATAGAAAGTTGTTGGGATATAGGAGAATTAGGGCCCAGCTTTGCTTTCCTTTAAGGGATAAAGCTTGTTTTTCATCTCAGTTTCTGTTTGTAACCTAAGGTCGACTGTAGTTCATTCTTTCAGTTGGTTCTTGAGAAAACACTTTCAGTCTATATTTCAAAGCTTATTCGTCACTCCAACTTCAAATAAAAAATTAAAATTAAAATTATTTTTAAATTCCCATTACTTCAAACCCCTTAACATATAGCTGTGTTCCAATGCTTTTATCCTCTCTAAGTCACCAACTCCTATAATTTTGCCCAAAGAATCAAAATTAGCCCAACTTCTCACAGCTTCTATTTAAGATTTTTCTGAATAATTTGAACTTTTCTCACTCCCTTAAATTTTCCTGTTTTGTGTTTTTTTCACCTCAAGTTATGTCAAAAGACAATATTTCGAGCCGGGCATGGTGGCGCACACTTGTAATCCCAGCATTTGGGAGACTGAGACTGGAGGATCCGGGTTCGTGGCCAGCCTCAGCTACCTAGTGAGGCACTCCGCAACTTAGTGAGACCCTGTTTCAAAATAAAGAATAAAAAATAGGGCTGGGGGTATAGCTTTGAGGTAGAATGCCCCTGAGTTCAATCCCCAGTACCGTAAAAAAAAAAAAAAAAAAGACAATATTTCTGTTTTTCACCTGGGACTCTATTCTGTTCTCCCTTTGAGCTGTAACTAATTAGCACTTGCCTATATATGTTTTCAAAGAATCTGGCTTTATAATTTTCTTTACAGCAAGTATGTTATTCATATAATACAAACCTGGTTTCACACTATTGATATCTCTTTTATCCACATCAATACTGGAAGTTCTTTTCCATAGAATTATATGGGAGACTCAGTGGAGGGAAAGAAATAAAGTATTAAAGCCACTGAAACATTCATTCATTCATTCATTCATTCTTTCTTTCTTTCTTTCTTTCTTTCAACAGTTATGTTCTGAGAACTGTGCTAGGACCTGAAGATAGAGTAATGGAGGCAGAGTAGACTCCTCCTCTAACAGTGCACTTGAAACAAGTAGGACAAGCTAGGTATTGGTGGCAGGCACACACCTGTAATCCCAGTACTTGAGAGGCTTAGAAAGTAGGACAGTAACTTAGTAAGACTCTCAGCAACCTAATGAGACTCTGTTTCAAAAATGAAAAATTTTCAAAAGGCACTATTTTATTTTTTATTATTTCAAACAGTTAAGTTGATGGGGACTTCACTAACTCGCTGAAGTTGTCCTCAAATCTTTGATCCTCCTGCCTCTGCTTCCCATGTACTGAGATATACCTTGGAGGCAGAATACCTCTGAATTCAATCCCCAGTATCCAACAGACAAAAAACACAATAGTACACCATAAAGAAATGATAAAAGTTTAAGATGATGGATATTCTAATTACTCTGAGTTGACCAGTACCCATTGTATACATAAATCATATCAAGGTACAAATAAATATCTCATAAATATTAACCATTATGATGTGTCAATCCAAAAATAAATAATAAAATTTTACAAAATAATAGGAATTAAAATTGAAGCGGATGATGAAACTGTACATAGTCCTCTTCAGATAACTAACAAGGGGAAGGATTGGAAGTGACGATGAAGTCTGGGCTAGTACAGAAAAAAACTAGCTAGCTTCTCTCTGCTTTGGGAAATTTGGTAGGTGTAGATAGGTCGAGAAATGACATAACAAAAGTATAATTGGGAAGGTTAGTTTCAAAAGAAGACAAAAATACAGAAGAAAATAAGGTTAAAATATCATCAGCAAAAGGAATTTATTCAAAATGCAATGGAAAATTAAAAGGGAGAAGGACAGAGTGGACAAGGAAAAGAGAAAACTATAAAAAGTACCTTGGTGACCACAGGATTTTAGGAGAATGCCAGCGATATTAAACCAAGTTTGAGGGCAGAAAAAAAATGAAAGGCTGAGCTGTTCTTGTCTACAGTCATAGTTAAGATGTAAGGAGCAATGTTCTTAAAATCCCAGGCTTCAGTGGGTAAGCTGTCATCCACCAGTGGTGAGATAGGCAAGGCATCTAACCTGTGCAAGCCTTCATTTCCTTATGGTACAAGAGATAACGCCTGGGTTAATCTTATTTAACTTTAAAACTAGAATTAACTCTAGATAGGAGACCCTGTGAGGAGAGAAAAGGTTGGGAGGTTACTGGCTATGAGTTTGCTGCCACTAAACCCTGTCCTAATACTTCTGAGATGTACCTCATTGGGTAGTGTTGGGGTATATGGGGACAAAGTAAGCATGGCCCAACAGGAAGGAACAGCTTTATTCAGGAATAAAACCTGAAAGAAGGCAGCTGACTGGGGGAAGAGCCCACGAGAGTCAGAAGCCCACCTCCTTATAGATTTGGAGCTTTTTATTGGGGAAGAAGAGGGGGTACAGGAGTAGTTGTGTAAGTTGCTGGTTGGTGGGCTAGTAACCAGGTCATCTCAAGACAGGGCAGTGGTCAGGGGTTTCCCTCATTCTTTGTTCCTTCTTTCTTGGTTGTCCTCTGGCAAGGTCTCATGGCTAGACTTCACAGTCAGACCTCACAGTGCCCAAATTCTAATGGTTTTATAATATTTATATTGGGAAATGGGCAGCCATATTCATTCAAGCTACTTCCTGCTTGACAATGGGGCAGAAGTGGATCTAGAGCTAGAAGCTGCCTTGTTGGCACTGTAAGGGTCTTAGGTATTCTGTGTGTTTGGGAGGAGGATGTATTGGCCTCTATTGTGCAAGAGAAGAGCCTTGCTAATAGAGCGGTTAGTGATTTTTTGAATTTGTGACATAATCAGATTGATTATGCATGACTCAAAGGGTAGGATGAGGACGAAAATGAGTAAAGGAGTTACAAAGGGTAGGGGTCATACTATCCAGGAGGAACCATATCTGAATATTCCTGTTGATTGGTGGGTATTATCTAGTTGTTTTTGCTTATCAGATATTAAATTGGTTATTTTTTTTCATTTTTGGTAATATTAAAACAGCACATTCAAAGAAATTGCTGCAGGTAGGCCAGTTCTCCACTTGCAAATAAAATGATCTCTTTAAGCAAGGGAAACAATAGCCACACTTCACCTCTCAGATTAATCCATTGACCACAGAGGCCAGAAATTCATAGTTAAATTTTTCTTGAAACTGACTCGTGACTCTATCACAGGGACCACAGGATAGAGCACTGCTTTCTTTTAAATGGCCTTTAGTACATTTAAATTCTGCCTTCTCTTTTATACCTATTACAGAATCTAGTTGCTTGCTTTTTATTTATTTTTACTTATGAATTTATTGATTGATTATACTGGAGATTGAGCCCAGAGGCATTCTATCTCTAAGTTATATCCCCAGCTCCGTTTTATTTTTTATTATTTCATCAGTTAAGTTGCTTAGGGTTTCACTGTCCTCAAATCTGTGATCCTCCTGCCTCTGCCTCCTGTGTACTGAGATTACAGGTGTGTGTCACCATACATGGCTTTGTTTGCCTTAAAAGTATTTCAAGTATGTCTCATCACTTCTTGGAAAAATTTACCAACAATAGCAACCAGGAATAGACCTCATGATTTTTTATAAGCAAGGTCTTAAGGAGATGAAGAAATTGAGTTTTAATTATTTCAGAATTTTTGCTTTGTTCCTTTATACAGAATTTAACTTGTCCCCATATTGCTACTAATCTTTCAGGTATCTTTGAGTTCTTGCCTTTCTTGAGCCCTCTTTATAGAAGTTATCACCATTTGGAGCAATTTATGCCTATTGACATGGGAACAGCTAACTCCCTTCTGTCCATTTCCACTGCAGGCACTAATTCTATTTCCATTTAACCCAAATCAATGAATTTATCTTTGCTTCACTTCAGTATCTTCTTCAGTAACAATAGGATTCTTTATCTCTGTGCTTAGTGGGTAGAAGGACACACTGTCCTGGCCTGCTGCTTCTTTTATTAAAAAAAAAAAAGAAAGAAAGAAAGAAAATCCATTTTCTAATTACTTTTTCTTGAACCCAAGTGACTTTTTTCTCCCCCTACATTTTGTAATTTGTCACATTTACATTTTTGGTGGGTTGTTTTGAATACACTGATCTAATAAAAGGGCTGTTGTGGTTATAGGTCAATCACCATCAATCATTGCTACCAAGCAATGAGAAGAGCCCTTCTTTCTATATTTCATTTAGGAGAATGGCTTATTGTAGATGAACCAGATGATTCACATAGAATCTAGTTGGGTTTAGTAAGAAAAACATTTGGGAAAAAAGACATATTTAAAAAGGAAAAATCCTCTAAGGTAGATTCTGTACTTAGAAATAACCACTATTAAGTACTTACATGATATTTATAATATATAAATACCAAAAGAAAAAAGTTATTGTTCAGTCTTTTCTTGCTAACTCCAATCCCCTCCAATAAGATAAACAATCTGACTTAAGTTACAATTTGCCTCCCGAATGCTGGGATTACAAGCGTGCGCCACCACGCCCGGCTACAATTAATTTACCAGACTCTTTTTAGTCAACTTTGAGGCTGATGCTTACAACAGTTGGAAACTAGATATGAAGAGAAAAGTAGAAATGAGAATGGAGAAATTGTCAGTAAGTATCTGTGAACACCTGTGAACACCTGTGGACCTGTAACTACAGTACTCAGGAGGCTGAGATAGGAGAATCGCAGTTTGGAGGCCAGCCTCAGCAACTTAGCAAGACTGTCAGCAACTTGGCGAGAACCTGTTTCAAATAAATAAATAAATAAATAAATAAATAAATAAATAAATAAATAAATAAATAAATAAATAGATTTGGCTTTTGAAGGCTTGAAGGGGGACTGCCCCTAAGTTCAATCCCCTGTACCAAAAAGAAAAAAGAAAGTTACAATTAATTTTTTTTTTTTTTTCCGGTACTGGGGATTGAACCCAGAGGCATTCTACCTCCGAGCTATATCCCCAGCCCTATTTTTTATTCTTTATTTTGAAACCGGGTCTCACTAAGTTGCAGAGTGCCTCACTAGATAGCTGAGGCTGGCCGTGAACCCGGATCCTCCGGTCTCAGCCTCCCGAATGCTGGGATTACAAGCGTGCGCCACCACGCCCGGCTACAGTTAATTTACCAGACTCTTTTTAGTCAACTTTGAGGCTGATGCTTACAACAGTTGGAAACTAGATATGAAGAGAAAAGTAGAAATGAGAATGGAGAAATTGTCAGTAAGTATCTGTGAACACCTGTGGACCATCTGCAGTCCTATGAACATGGAGAAGCCTTGAGACTGAACTTGCCCAGGAAGCTCTTATCATGTATCTACACTGCTTTCAAAAAGCCACAGGTACTTCCCATATGGCTTATGAAGAGACAAATTGTGATGTAGGGAAAAGGGAATGGGAGGTCACTTCCAAATATCCCAACTGTGAGTTGTTAGCCTTTATTTTCTCTGACCTCAATCCTTAATGAAATGCACTTAGTACACAGCCATCTTTTTAAAAATGCCCAGTTTTGGGATGGTTGAAAGAATGTAAAGCAATAGTATTGATAGAAGACCATGTTCTTTGAAATCCTGTTCTTGTGACCTTGAACAAGTCTTCAAGTCGTTGATTTCCATAGATGTCTTCACATTTAGGATGTGCCTATGTGCAATGTCAGGAGAAAGGCTTTGCATTTTGCAATATATATCTTAATAGTATTTTTGTTGTTATTTGCTTGCTTTGCTTCTCCTATCTCAACACCGTAAAGAACTGCTAAGGATGAGTGAGAGAGAATGGAAGCTATCTGGTGCGGATAGAAATCTAAATCCTTATTTATTTAATGAATCTCAATTTATAATTCTGTTAAATTTCTTTTTTAAAATTTTTGTCATATTTCTCCTTGGAATTCTAGTAGTGTTCCCTCTCTGTGTTTTGGCTTACTGGTGTTTGGAAAACACAAGTTTATCAATAATAAATGGATAGGGAAATTTAAGATATAAGAAAGAATAAAGACTTTGAAAATGAATTTGAATCTGCTTTGACCTTAAATGAGTTGCTTAATGACTAAGTCTTAATAGCCATTAGTCATTAGTAAAATCATGCTGACAAAGGGATTATAGATGATAATATGTATGTAGTATATATACATAGAGTACATAATATGGAGAAGGGACTGAATGAATGAGTGCTAATAAAATCTGATGATGATATTATTATTAAAATACAAAATATTTTCTGCATATAGGATACTCATTGAATTCAATTTACCTTAATGCATAGTGATCAGATTTTAAAATTATAATTGACTGCAGAGATAATCTAGTCCCTTCACTTTATAAATGAGGAAACCGTCATTTTCCTTTAAAATATCCAAGTAATCACAGATCTTGGATAAGCTTCAGGGCTCTTTGCATTATAATTTACTATTGCTCAGTCTTTCACTCTCTAGTTCCATCTCTTCTAAACCCAACCGAATCCACCTAATTTTCTTCCAATTCCAACTCTGTGATTAGTAAGAAGCCTGGTGGCATATGGTTTCCCAAGTCTTACAACACTCCTGGCTGCCCATCAGCCACAAATTCTCCCTTGGCATCCTGGTAAATAGACTCAACCCCCACTGAGATGCATTACATGCAATTTATTTTTAGTCATTTACCAAATGAGTGTATAGTACTATATTCCTGTACAATTATGACAGAGTTCAGCACTTATGTAGGTATTCATGAGCATAGGCATGCTGTCCCATGCTTGAAGATAAAAGAATAATGGGGAATTAACATAAACATTTTGTTTAATATAGATATTCTGCGTATTTATTATTGAAACAACCCCAATTTATTCTAAAACATTACCCACCTCTCCAAACCTTCTGTTAACTCTTTGAAATCACTGGGTTGAGGACCATTGATTTCTGGTCCCAGTGATTTCTGGTTGAGGACCAGAAAAGTTTCTCTGGGAGTTTGTGAAATTGATTCCATTAGAAGGCAGATTTTAGTAGTCCCAACAACACACTCATGAGGTCTCTTTTCCATAGGCTTGTAGATACACCTCAGAGTATGCCCTTCCCTACAGGGTACTGAGGACTCCACGTCTGGTTCTGCCTTGGACTGCTCTCAGTGATATTCCCGTGTGTGTGTGTGTGTGTGTGTGTGTGTGTGTGTGTGTGTGTGTTGCTGAGGATTGAACACAGAAGGCCTTGAAGTTGCTGAGACTTGCTTTGAACCTATGATCCTCCTCTCTCGTTATATTCTTATTTTTATGGCAGCAATTATAGATACTTTAAGGCACAGATACTATATGACAGTGATGATGTCAGGAGCTCTGCTTGTATGGCCTCTTCTGGTCATTTGTGAGGACTATTGGTTTATTTATGCAAAGCACATAAAATTGCTCCTTATTATTGCAGAGTATAAGCACCAAAAAGACTCACAAACAATAATGTTTTCTTCCTTAGAAATCCATTATCTTTCAGATTTGGGGCACAAATTTCCCCTGCTTGTTTCATGGTCCTTACTCACCACCTTGTCAAAAAAAACCCATGAGTCAGCAGTGGCTTCCCAGCCACCTGCCATCACTTCAAACCCTGGAAACCACTTTCTGACTCCTTTCCTAAAGAAAGTGCCTGCTGATACCTTCCCCCTATCTTTTCACTTTCAGATCATGCCTGACTTAAGAATTTATACTCTGGACATGTATTCTTAAACTAGTAATGATCTAAAAGCATGTGGTAGAGGTAAAAGAAAATAAGACTTAGAGGTAAAATAAATCTGAATTCAAAGCTTGGCTGTATTATTTGCAGGCCACATGATCTTAGGCAAATTATTTGCAACATTAATTAGTAATATCACAGAACATATTTTGTGTTTCCAATTCTTTCTTTTAATTTGTTTTTTAGTTGGTGCATTGTAATCATACATCTTTGTTAGGTACAAACTGGTAAAGGCACACATGCACACATTTCTCATTTAACCCTTCCCCAATTCACGCCCCACTCCCTCACCCTCCCTCCTTCTCAGGTTCAGTTTAGTGATTGATTTTGATATGTTTGTGAAAGTAAATCACGTGCATTAGCGTGTTTCCCCCTCTCCCACATCACTTTCAGTTAATTCAACTTCTTTGCTAATCTAAGGATTCTCCTTCATCTGTAGTCCCTCTTATGCCCCATCTTCTCCCTAGCATCCACATATTAAGGAGAACATACGATTTTTTACTTTTTGTGACAGACTAATCTCACTTAACATCATGTTTTCCAGTTCCATTCATTTCCCTGCAAATGACAGAATTTTGTTCTTCTTTATGGCTGAATAAAATTCCATTGTGTACACATCCCATAGTTTTGTGATCCATTCATCTGTCGATGGAAATCTTGGCTGGTTCCAGTTTGGCAATTGTGAATTGTGTGGCTATAAACATAGATACACATGCATTGGTCTGATAGTTTGGTTTCCATCTTTTGGGTAGATACACAGAAGTGGTATTGCTGGATCATATGGTAGGTTAATTCCCATTTGTCTGAGGATCCTCCATACTGTTTTCCAAAGTGGTTGCATTAATTTTCAGTCCCACCAACAATGTATTAGAGTTCCCACTTCTTCACACCCTTGCCAGCATTTGTTGTTGTTTGTGGTTTTGATGATTGCCATTCTGATTGGGGTTAGGTGAAATCTCAAGGTAGTTTTGATTTGCATCTCTCTGATTGCTAGTGATGAAGAACATTTCCTCATACATTTATTGGCCGTTTGTATTTCTTCTTTTGTGAAGTCTCTATTTAGATCCTTTGCCCATTTTTTATTGGGTTATCTGTTTTCTTAGCTGTGATTTTCTTGAGTTCTCTGTATATCCTAGATATTAGTCCTCTATCAGAAGAGTAGCTGGCAAAAATTTTCTCCCACTCTGTGGGATATCTGTTGAGGTTTTTGATAGTTTTCTTTGCTGCACAGAAGCTCTTCAGTTTAATGAAATCCCATGTATTGATCTTACTTTGAGTTGCTTGTGCTTTTGGGGTCTTGTTGAGAAAGTTTTTACTAATGTCTATGTGTTGAAGTGTTGGGCCTATGCCCTCTTCAAGTAGCTGCAAGGTCTCTGGCCTGACTTCCAGGACTTTGATCTATCTTGAGTTGACTCTTGTGCAGGGTGAGAAAGTGGGGTTTATTTCCATTTTCCTGCATATGGTTATCCAGTTTTGCCAACACCATTTGTTAAAGAGGATATCTTTTTTCCAGTGTATATTTTTGGCTCCTTTGTCGAAAATCAGTTGAATGTAAGTGTGTGGATCTGTTTCTGAATCTTCTATTCTGCTCCATTGGTCTATGTGTCTGTTTTTGTGCCAGTACCATCCTGTTTTTATTACTGTGGCTTTGTAGTAGAGTTTGAAGTCAGGTATCATGATACCTCCTGCATGATTCTTGTTGCTAAGAACTACTTTGGCCATTCTGGGCTTTTTGTTGTTCCAAACAAATTTAAGGACTGATTTTTCTATGTCTGTGAAGAGTGACCTTGGTAATTTCATGGGTATTGCATTGAATCTGTAGATCACATTTGGGAGGATGGCCATTTTGATGATATTTATTCTGCCTATCCAAGAGCATGGAAGATCTTTCCATCTTCCAAGGTCTTCATCGATTTCTTTTTTCAACTTTTTATGGTTTTCCTTATAGAGGCCTTTTACCTCCTTGGTTAGGTTTATCCCTAATTATTTTAATTTTGGGGGTGCTATTGTGAGTGGAATTGTTTTCTAGATTTCTTCTTCAGTGGATTTATGGTTGGCATACAGGAAAGCTTCTGATTTTTTAAGATTGATTTTGTATCCAGACACTTTGCTGAATTTGTTGATCAGTTCTATAAGTTTTTTGGTTGACTTTGTTGGGTCTTCTAAGTATCATGTCATCTGCAAAAAGGGATAGTTTTAGTTCTTTCCCTATTTTTATCCCTTTGATTTCCTTCTCTTGCCTTACTGCTCTGACTAGAGTCTCAAGTACTATATTGAACAGAAGAGATGATAATGGACATCTTTTTCTTGTTCCTGTTTTTAGCAGGAACTCTTGCAGTTTTTTACCCATTTAATATGATGTTGGCTGTGGGCCTATTATATTATTGCCTCTATGATGTTGAGGTGTGTTCCTTCTATTCTGATTCTCTGCCATGATTTTAGCATGAATGGGTGTTGGGATCTTGTCAAATGCTTTTTCAGCATCAATTGAAATGATCATGTGATTTTTGTCTTTGATTCTGTTTATGTGGTGAATTACATGGATTTTTTTCTTACATCCCTGGGATGAACCTGACTTGGTCATAGTGTATTATTTTCTTGATGTGGTTTTGAATGTACATTGCTGTATTTTGTTTAGCAGTTTTGCATCTAAGTTCATCAATGATATAGGCCTATAGTTTTTTTTAACTTATTTATTTTTAATTGGTGCATTGTAGTCATACATCTTTGTTAGGTACAAGCTGGTAAAAGTAAAGGGATACATGCAGACATTTCTCATTTAACCCTACCCCAATTCCCACCCCGCTCCTTCCTCCTCCCTCCTTCTCAAGTTCAGTTTAGTGATTGACTTTGATGTGTTCATGAAGGTACATCCTGCTCATTAGGGCAAGTTTTATTTTCTTGAGCTGTCTTTATTTGGCTTTGGTATTAATGTGATGTTGGCTTTATTGATCCTTATGGATTAGGAATTAAGTGCTTTAAATAGATGGTTTCATTTAATTAATCACTTCGATTTTTGTTGTTGGGTATTGAACACAGGGCTTTGTGCATGCTATGTACACACTCTACCACTGAGCTACACTGCCTGCTTCTTCTTCACTGTGTTTTTTAAATTTTCTATTCCAAAAACTGAGGCCAAATATGTCCATCTCACTAGAGGATTGTAAAAATTAGCCAAGTAGCCTACTTGATAGAGAAAGAAATATTGCCTGAGTGTGTGAATGAAAAAAAGACACAGACACATGGGGAAATGGGAGTATATAAGAAAAATGTATGTGATACAAATTGTGAAAAAAAAATAAGCCGGGTGTGGTGGCGCACACTTGTAATCCCAGCATTCGGGAGGCTGAGACCGGAGGATCCGGGTTCACGGCCAGCCTCAGCTACCTAGTGAGGCACTCCGCAACTTAGTGAGACCCGGTTTCAAAATAAAAAGTAAAAAATAGGGCTGGGGGTATAGATCGGAGGTAGAATGCCCCTGAGTTCAATCCCCAGTACCCCAAAAAAAGAAAAAATAAAGTATGTTTGAGAAGATATCTATCTCTACCTATAAGATCAAAAGGACAAATGGGGGAAAGTAGGACCAGTGACTTGAAGAACAAGAGAAGGTATATACAGAATCCTAGGGTTGGCTCTGAAAGATAGAGCTGAAGATCATAGATGAAAAAGTCAGTTCATTTTTCAGGGCCCATTTCTGGTGATACAATCTCCTGTCACAAGGTATCAGTTAATTTATTCATTCTTCTCCTTTACACACCACAGACATTAAGCTTAAAACTAATCATGTTTAATTGCAGAAAAGTTTCATTCCAGGAAGTCAAATAGGAAGTTGATTTTGCTTACATTGAGCCAATCAATCAGGCTGACTATGGAGAGAGGTGGGCATAATCGTTTATGGGTGGCCACCACACTCTTCTTTTAGGCTTTAGGTGGTTTATAAGACATTGCTCCCAATCAATTTGATTTAGAAAACTATGGTATGTGAGACCAGCTCCTTTTGGCAAGGCATGAGAATTGCCAAGGATTCCAGTGTTTTCTGCTCATGATAGCAATTTCTCTCATTTCTTTGCATCTTTATATATAGCCTGCTATAAATATTGACAGTTATGTTGCTGGAAACAATAACACAGAGACAGCTTTTCTGAAGCTCCAAACTGAATTTCATGGTTAATTGACTGGCCAGCTGGCCCTGCTGTCTCTTGACCTCTACAAGAGCCTGCAAGATTGATGGTTTCGACGGCCTTTCATGGTGCACTGAAGCATTCAGATCTAGCTTTTGTTATTTGGGAAACACTACATTCTGATGTATCACATTATTTCGATGGAATCAGGGGCTGATGAGTTGGGAGGCAGGCAAATGCCCAACTGGAAGACAATGTCCAAAGATCAAAGGGACCAATGAAACAGAGAGTTCATAAAATGTGAATACAATTCCAGGGGAGGATTGATGATTATGGAAGCAGAAAGCCAATCAAGTTAAATATTCATTCCAGCTACAAGTCTGATTCTTTCTCTAGGATCTGGGCCTCTGCCATGTTTCCTCTGCTTTTCAAGGCCTACACAAGGAAAGAACAAAGCCATCAAGGATGCTCTCATGCTGGAAAGCCGGCTGCAAGATGGCATGACTCAGAGGTCAGAAACTACCACTGAGAGTTCATCGCATTCGACCCTGGGAAGAATAGGGCTCAAACAGTGCTTCTGCCAGAGTGGCTGAGTATCTTCAACACCAATGAGCCTTAATGACTGCGACAATTTAGAATTATTGAATCATTTCCTCAGAAATGTTTTTCTACTGAAATGTGAAACAAGCCTTGAATCTATCTCTTAATCTGTTTAGATTTTCATGTATTAATGTTATGAACAACGTGACAAGTTTGACATGATCTGATGTTCTTGTTTTAAGAGTATCAAAATATTAAATGCATTTGTGTGTGTGTGTGTGTGTGTGTGTGTGTGTGTGTGTGTTGACCTAGTTTTGCCATCTTTGTCTCCTAATTGCCATCAAAATTTTTACTTTTTTGGGAGTAGGTGGGTGGGATGGTATTATAGAAAGAAATGATACAGAATAATAGAAACTAAATCTGAAGAGCAGGGTTGGATGGTAAGAACTATTAATTTTGTATCTTCTCACCAAAAATAATTGTATTTGTATTTTTAGTTTTTCACAATGTTTAACTCTGTATATAATTTAGTGAATAAAATGTCTCAATTTGGTTTTCAGTTCATATCTTGGAAAAGATTCTAATAGAGACCACTCAGTTCCATTCTGTTCCTTTTTGCTTAGCTTTTTGGATTATCATCACCAAGAACATAGTCAATGTGCAGTAGACTGTGATGGAGATTTTGAAAATCACAACCTGTAATAAATCTATCAGTAATTCGTATCATCTGAAACAATTAAGAGGTTGGAATTGCCTAATCTTTTCAAGTGAGTGTTGCCGCTTTGACCCAGGCAAATGAGAAATAAAACAACAATACCAACCAGCAGTTTCAAGTATCCTTCTGCTGCATAATAACTCAGCAGTAGGCTTTGCTAATGGTGTTTATGAGCTGCCAGTCTAGGACTGGCTCTCAAGGAAGGAGGCATTTGCCCAGTGGGCTTCTTCTGTGTGGGGTCTTGTTGTGGCCTGGGATCTCTTTTAGGTGATTCTCAGCAGGAGCCAGCTCTGCAGGCCAAGGCCTTTTGCAATGAGCTAACTGTGTTCAATGATTGCTTCAAGGTCCATGCTGCATTCAGAATGTTTAAGGACACCAATATAATACCATAAAAATTACTACATAGGACATGCCTATGCAAAAAGGTCATGACTGCAGTTTTTTAGGTTTCATTTATTTATTTCATACCATGAATGCAAAAACAAACAAGTACAAACCAAATAAGTTTCCAAAATTTAATAGAGATCATTGTATCTTAAATTCAAATAGCATATTTAAATAAAGTAACAACTCCCAGCCATGAGATGAATATGGAAGTAGATTATATTCAAAGAAGCCAGAAGTAGAGACTACGTGGTGATGGCTGAATAAAGATGAAAGAGAAAATGAGAGCCAGAGTCAGACAATCCAGGTTGTCCTTCAACAGGAAAAAAATCCAAAATTTTCATGGGTTCAGGTCAAAGAGGAAATCAGCAATCCCCAATACACTTTAGGTTTCATTTGATGCCTACAAACTGAAACTACCTCTTTGGGGTGTGTGTATTTACCTCAGCAGGGAATATAACTGAATTCGGAAATTATCTCCAGTGCTACCTGTTTGGACCTGTCATTTCATCTCCCTGCTTACAGCCACACTGAGTTCCACTGGGGAGTGTTCTCAAGATGTCCTCTGGCTACTAAAGAGGTTGTGTCCATCTGCTCTAGAGTATTTAACTGCATTGCATAACTGTGTCTAATTCCCATCAAATATAATCTCAAGGTGTGGGAGGGACTTCAGAAAGAGGCCCTGGCAGGGTGTTAAGGAATCTCAGTCAGGTCCCTGGTCCCTGTTCCTCATTTATTTGCCATAGTTGAAAAGAGAGAACAGAGCAAGGGGCTGGTATGAGTGAATGGACATGTATTCAAAGGTTTAGAGGATTGTCACCCTTACAGCTCTTTACATTATTTATTTTTGTTCTTACTGGCAAAGAAAATCCAACTTTGCATATCTTCTCGAGTATGTCAAGGATACATAGGGACTTGGTCAACATATAACCACCCTTTTGGTAGGCTCAGGGAGGAGGTGCAAAGGATAAGAAGAAATTCAAGATCTTATTGGAATCACTGAAAAAATGTTCATTAAATGCCCAATATCTGGAGGATACTGAGAAACAGAATACATGGTTCTGGTCTTTTTGGTGACAAACTGAAATGGCAGAAATAATTGGTAATGGTCTCACTTATAGGTAGGATCTTAAGAGTTGATCTCACAGAAGCAGAAAGTGGAATAGTGGTTAGCAAATGCTAGGGATGGAGGAAAGGGTGGGAAAACTGCAGACATGGAGCAAAGGTCCAAAGTTTCAGTTAGGCAGGAGGAGTAACTTTCATTGATCTAATTTATAGTCTGGTCACCACAAATATTTAAAATGTGCTGCATATTTCAAAATTGCTAAAATAATAGATTTTAAATGTTTTCACCTGCCCCTCCAAATATGAGATGAAGTGATAGATATGTTCATTAGTTTGATTTAATCTTTCTATAGTGCTTATACAAATCAAACCTCACATTTCACCCCATAAATATATACAATTATTATTGTCAATTAAAGAAAGAAATTTTAATAAGTAATACATAGGTTGGGTATGGTGGCAGACGCCTGTAATCCTAGTACTTGGGAGGCTGAGATAGGAGGATTATAGGTTCTAGGCAAGCTTCAGCCACTTAGCAAGACTCTGGTTCAAAAACAAGAGTATTTCTTCCAGAATTTTCAGTTCTTATAGTTCACTATCTTGCTCTTCATCCAAAGTAAATACTGAGTTGAGGTACCTTCTCTTCAATGGGGCTATTTCTTTACTCTTTGAGGTATGGAAGACATTTCAATTCCCTGTAATTATCTATTCCTCTGACTTCACAGAATAAACCAAAACAATTGTCCTGTTGTGAATGATTTTTAAAGGGCTAGGGGGATGGCTCAGTGGAATAGCACTTGCCTAGCATGTGAAAGGCCCTGGGTTCAGTCCTTAGCACTGCACAAAAAATTTTTTAAAGGAAAGAAGGATTTAAAGTAATCTGACCTCTGCCTCTACCTCCAACATCTTCCAAAACTGTCATATTTACAGTCCTTTCTTACTGTGTATTATTCTGAACTTAGAGAAAAGGGACTATTTCAACTTCTGCCTTTCTTATATCTGAGAGGTCCATTCTCCACCTCATAAGCCTTTTCTAGAGTCTCTGTTTCTCCATCTCCAACCTTATAAGGATCTCATATTAAGTTCTTGGGAGGTGAGGCCAAGACTAATCTTGTTTATATTTCCCACTGAAGTGTAAATAGGGGACCTGAGTATTTGGCCACTTTCTCAGGTGGCGCTACTGCTGTCATTTTTATTACCCTCCACAGCTGAGAAGAAGAGATACAGGTGGGCAAGGACCCCCAGAAACAGTCATTCCTTTTGCCATTTTTCACCAATGAAAGTTTGGGCAGAATTACAGAGCTTCAGAAGAAGCCATTAGAGGATTTGAATCAGGCAGTAAATAGAACAAGCACAGTGTACTAAGGAGAGTATCTGGCTTTTGTGCAATATGCAGTGGAAATGAGAGAGAAAGAAGTTGAGAAATCAGGTTAGGCTACAAAAGTGCCCAAGCACAAAGTATTGAACATCTCATATTCATACTGTCAGTGGGTAGGAGAAGAGATGGAACAATGACTCCCCCCAAAATATCTTTTGAATATGCATGAGTTAGTGTCAGACTGATATGGAGAAAACACAAGAAGAAAGTTAACTTTGATACACGTTTCAGGGCAAATGATTGATGAAATATAGTAGCATTAATAAAAATAGAGGTAGGTTTTGGCAAAGACACGTTGAGTTCAGTTTTAAGCAATTTGAGGTCAGGATGACCCCTTGAAATCCAAATGATGCCCCAGCAGGCATAGGATCTATCAGGAGTTACTCAAGCAACCTATCTGTGCCCCACGTTGTTTTGTGTTTGTCCTGCTTGAGATTCCACCTCTTTCTGGTGGGTCAATAAGCACATTCTTAGCTAAAAAGGTTGTTTTGTTTTGTTTCTTCAGTTTAGTTTTGCTTCTCTTTACAAAAGTTAAAACATTTACCTGTTCATTATTAAGATCAGGAAGCATTATCATTAGGATTTATGTTTTAATTAAAACCTTCCATATTTAAAGAATAATAATGATGAAAATTTCTATGAAACAAAAATTTAGCCTGTAAATAATAAACAGAGCTTGGAAATGCCAAGAACTCAAGTAGAGTTGAAATAAATGCTGTCACCTGACATCCAGAGAGTTCTTGTGCTAAGAAAGACCTCAATGGAATCTGGCTTCAGTTCATACCTTCAGCCTCATCTTACACCACTAAATCTGTGCTCCAGTAACCCCAGGCCTCTTGAGATTCTGTGCACACACTGTACCATCTTATCTTCCTGGGCTCCTCTATGAATTGCACTGCTGCTGTGCCCAGTGCAGAATTCGCTTCACCTTTATCTTGCCTCGAGGTGATAATAGACTTCTATCACTGTTCATGATCCACCTCAAACATGATTTCTCAGCCGGGTGTGGTGGCGCACGCTTGTAATCCCAGCATTCGGGAGGCTGAGACCGGAGGATCCAGGTTCGCGGCCAGCCTCAGCTACCTAGTGAGGCACTCCGCAACTCAGTGAGACTTGGTTTCAAAATAAATAATAAAAAAAAAAAAATAGGGCTCGGGGTATAGCTTGGAGGTAGAATGCCCCTGAGTTCAATCCCCAGTACCGCAAAAAAAAAAAAAAAACAAAACAAACAAAAAAAAAAAACATGATTTCTCTTTGAATTGACTTCTCTAGTTTCCCAATTCTTTCTTTCGATCTCTCCCAGAGACCTCCCTGAGTCCTACAGATGTTCTTTTATTATATTGGGCCCTGTATTCCTGAACTGTTTACATGTCTCCCTGCCTGCCTTCCTCATACCATGAGTGCCTCAAAGGCTGAATTTTCGTCTTATTTTATATTCCCAATGTTGGACACAAAGCAGACACTATTTTTTAAGTGAATAGAAAAAGGAAGAAAGAAAGAAGGAAGGAAGGAAGGAAGGAAGGAAGGAAGGAAGGAAGGAAGGAAGGAAAGAAGGTAGGTTAAATTAATTAGATGCTTCCCTGCTTCACTGAGAAAACATACCTTAACAAAATGAGTAAGTTGGAGTACTGTATTGCATTTTAAGCACCTTGACAGAAGTTGCTTCTGTTATGGTGTTCCTATCTAATTCATTTTCCCTTGAAGTTTCCATCTTTTCTTTTAAATCCTTTTGTGTCTCTTGTTTAGGTGATCATACCAATTATATCTTTTCCTCCCAATCCCCCAAAAGTATTCTTGAATATGTGAGCTTTGTTAAATGAAAAATTATCCAATGACATCTGTTAAAGTACAGAAAGGAAAATGTAAATTCAAGTCCCCCAGGATGGGTTTAAGGACCACTACAATGTGGTCTTGTGGTGGAGGAGAGATTGGGATCAACTCCGAATACAGAGTGGGCCAAGGAGCAGTGTGGGGGTCAGCCAATGAGAAATGACTAAGAGGAAATACCAGAGATGATGGGGAGGGGTCTAGGTAAACCAGAATTCCTGCTAAAGTCAGGCAAGGATGACCAGACATCATAGGGAGGATGGAGAACCTATTTAGATGTGGCAGGGGATAATATATCAAGGATGTAGTCCTTACTAAACTCACTTAGTGGGCTTTTTTGATAAAACTTGTTACAATGAAGTACATGCATGGCTGTAGGAGAAAGTTTAGAAGTCTAATATTTGGCCAAGCAAAGAATCATTGTCAGTCTTGCAAATTATATTTCTTGCAATTTGCACTTATTTCTCATAATTTGTTAGTGTATACTCCCATTATGTTTTGTTATATTTAACACTAAAGATGCCTCACAGATGCCAGGCACTTATCTGGAGCCATTTAATTGTCTGTCTGTGCAATGAAGCTCTAGCTACATCACTCAGTCTTTTAGGAGGCAGTGATATGAACATGGAGAAGGCTTGGATAATAGGTTATGGTAAAAATCAGGATTTCACTTTGTATATAATATGCTTTAATATTAACATGAGGGCTAAAATATAATGGGAAATATTTTAATTTTACTATTTTTTAGAAATTTTTACTTTCTTATTTTTTACTTTTTTATTTTTTAGAAATATTTTTACTTTTTCCCACATCTATTTTTGGGTCTCAAAAAAAAAAAAAACCAAAATCAGGTTTTAGGGGCTGTGGATACAGCCTGGTTGTAGAGTCATTGCCTAGTATGTGGGAGGCCCTGGGTTTATTCCCAGTACGCAAAAAAAAAAAAAAAAAAAGAAAGAAAGGAAAAATAAGAAAGATGGGGTTTGTTGTTGTTTTGTGGCTTTTGGTGCTGGGGATTGAATCCTTGCTCATGATAGGTAAATCCTCAGCCGCCGAAGTGGCTTTTTAAAATACACTATTAATTTCTTAAAAGGTGACCAAGTTGCTGGAATTTAATGCTAACCCTCAACCATTTTTCCTTCTCTAGATCTAGGAAATAACAGGTATCTGATATACATTAATAAAGTAAATATGAAAAATTCAGAGTAAACAGTCATTTTTTCTTAAAAATCTAGAATCCATTTTTATCTAATAGTGAGTTTCCATTGTTGTCAACAATAACAGGTAGGACAGTATTTGAATGTCCCCTGCCAGCTGTTAAATTATAATTTTTTCAAACTTGTAAAGCAAAAAGGTTGAACACTGGTTTAGACAGAAAGCTCTGACCCTCCTCATATCTGCCAGTGGAAGCAGGAGCAAGGTTGAAGACTAAGAGGCAACTGTAGTCCCACTTAAGGCTCAGTTTCTATTCCACTAGGGTACATACAAACCTTATCTGTAATGTAACTTTTATTCATGTGATGTCTTATGTTTTTCTGAGAAGGAAGCTGATCATAAACAATCTATTTTAAAAGTTTCATTTTGGTTTTTGGTACTTGCCAGTTAAGATGAAGCTTGGAAGTTTCTTATGATCCCTTCCAATGGCCCAATTTTCCTTCTAAAATGTAAGCAAAAAAAAAGGTGAATGCTGCCATGTTCTGCCATTCCAGAGATAAGAGCCAGCTGATTTTAAAGATCCAGGTACAAATGATATGTGCAACATTTTCAGATTCCTGGAGCCTGCCTGCCTGTGTCCCATTCCCTGGATGACTGTGGGTGCTAGAGAGCACTTAATGGTATGGAACTCCGAACAGCCAAGCATGGGGCATCTGTCAGGAACACAGCCTGGTTTCCCTGGATCAGAAGCATTTCTCTAAACATTAGAGTCTAAAGGATTTCTTAAATAGAGGGGTCTACTTGGGAAGCTTGTTACCAGTCTCTTTAAACTGGAGTCAAGCTAAGAATTTTCAGCAGATGGTTGTGGAGTGAGTAAATCGCATGCAGCCTTCAATCATTAGTGACAGATCAATTTTGAAGGAATGAGATTGTGCAACAGGGTTACAAAGGCAGCTCATGATTCTAATTGTTGGGCTCCATTAGGAGTCTTTCTGCAGACTGGTAGCTTCTTACAGCACCAGTCTACCCCCAAATGAAAAGCATCCTGCTGGCTAATTAACTCACAGCTCTTTCTCCTCTACTATGCTCTGATTTTTTTGTTTTGTTTTAATCTCAGACCCTGTTTCTAGTAAGATGTATGGAATCTTCTATTATTTCACTGAAATATTTTGTGATGGACAGAGTTTCAATCAACCATTCACTTTGACTTCATTTTACTTTTCATTATTATAATCTGCAGGAAAGAGATTTTCAAAATTCAAGTTCTTTCTTTTTTTTTTTTTTTGAGTGTTTGTTTTTTGTTTTTATGGTACTTGGGATTGAAACCAGAGGCATTCTACCTCTGAGATATACCCTCAGTCCTGTTTTATTTTTTGAAACATGATCTTACTAAGTTGTAGAGGGCCTCAGTAAGTGGGCTAAGGCTGGCTGCAAACCTATGATCTTCCTGTCTAAGCCTCCCAAGTACTCCCATGCCTGGCTAAAATTCAAATTCTCTTGTCTAATTTTTCAGTATCCTGAAACTCTGTGATACTTGGGAGATGTGTTTTACCTGGCTCTCTAACATCCTATGTAAGAACACAATGTGATTAATTTGGTTTTCATTTATTTTAACACCCCATATACACATTACTAAATGATAAAGAATTCGGTTTCATAACTATCTATGCACCAGTGTCTATGGCCTAGAAGTTTGTTTGAGCAAGTATATTGCCAAAACAAAATCAGAGGAATTCATGGACAACTGGGAATGGCTAAAGTGATCTTTCTCTTGGAATTGTGATCATAACATATGAATTAAAATTTGGGAGCCAAAAAAGCCATTGAAATGAGAGGCCATTACACCTCTGACCACTTGGGAAATACCCCCAAGAAAATGGCTTAAAGGTCTTATGAATTGTTCAGCAATGATTACTTAACTATAGGATCTATGAAATAGGGAGGAGGAAATGGAAAGACAGAGGGTGGAAAAGAAATATATAACATCTGGTGAGTGACACTTCAAAGTTTAAAGTAATATTAGAACCTAAACCAGAGTGGAATCACAGGTAGACTTTTTCTAAAGAATAGTGCATACTCCTTCCTGGTGAAGGATCAAGAATGTAATAGTAAAAGATATTAAGCTATGGAAGGTAAATGCTTACATTAATAACTCATGATAGTTCTCCAAATGTCTGTAAAAGGCTTTCATTTAACAATAATTGGCAAATACTATATCAGTGGAAAGTATAGCCAAGTTTTGGCTCTTCCAGAAAGTTGTCATCACTACCACTTTAATATTTAAGAGGTTAATGTTTCACTATTCTTCCAAAAAACAAACAAACAAACCTGTCCTTGGAGTCTAATTGAAAGACTTCTCTGTTTTCTTTCATTATGCTTTGTTTCCATGCAACTTTGGAAATTCCAAATATATTTAATATATAGGTGCTATGGGGAAGTGGTTCTTGAAGTGTCCCTGGACCAGTAGTATCAGCTTCACCTAGGAACAAGTTAAAAGTGTAAACTCATGGGCCACCCCGCCCCCACAGACTTGCTGAGTCAGAAGCTTGTGAGGGTGTGGACCAACTTATATTTTAATAAAAACTCCATGTGATTCTGATTTGCACTCAAATTTTAGCATTGCTGTTCAGTGGTAATGAGCAGGTCCTAGTAATTGTTCATGAAGTCATACCAGTTCGTGCCAGTCATGAAGTCTTGATCAAGGATATTTCAGTACCCAGCAGGTATGAAGCATGCGATCAGTATCAGTTATATTACATACGGAACAGAAACATAACTCTTCTCATGCATGGTCATGTGAGCTCGAGGACACCTCCAGAGTACTGAAGAGACCAAATTCATGTGTCTTGAGAAATTCTAACACTCTTTTTGCATTCTAGGTTTGTTTAATTTTATCCTTTCTTTACAAAATTGCCTGCTCATGTCCTGGATTTGTTTTCTACATCTAAAAAGAGAAGCCAAAGCCAGACACTGCAGCACACCCCTATAATTCCAGTACTTGGGAGGCTGAAACAGGAGAATCCCAGGTTCGAGACCAGCCTCAGCAACTGTGTGGGTCCCTTGGAAACTTAGCAAGACCCTGTTTCAAAAAATTAAAAATAGAAAGGGTTGAGGTTGTAGTTCAGCATGAGAAAGCCTCTGGATTAAAACCTCACTACCCCCCAAAAATAAAATAAATAAAAAGAGAAGCCAAGTTTGGAAAGGAAAGAATATCTGCCATCCATTCTGTTCTTGAGATGAAGTACCTGTTCATTTTGTCCGAATTTCTGCCTCTTCATCACCATCTGTCACAATATTAAGGTTCTTCTTCCCTTTCTCCTAGTCTCCAATGTTTTGTTTTATTTTCTTGATACTTTGGCATGCTTATATCTGTGGTACAAGAAGAATGCACAGCATATCTGAAGACGATAATTATTTTTCCTTTCATCTCAGGGAATCAATGTTTGGTTTTCCCCCTCCCGTCTCTCCAATACTGAATATTAAAGCCAGGAAGACTCTACCACTGAGCTAAATCCCCAGCCCTATTTATTTATTTATTTATTTATTTATTTATTTATTTATTTATTTATTTAATTTTAGGGTCTTGCTAAGTTATCCAGGCTGGGTTTAAACCTGCCAGTCTCTTGTTTCAGCCTCCCAAGTACTGGGATTATAGGTGTGCACCAGCATGCCCAGCTTCTCAAGAAACCTCTGCTTAATCTTAGTTACTCTTCTTCCTAAACAATCTCTGTAATGGGGCTAACTACACCTACATTGCAGAAATCTTGGGAAGATAAGGGGGAGAGAAAAAATCCCTAAAAGACTTAGCATATTGCTAAAGACAGTTTACTGTTTGATATCGAAATTATTTTATTGAAACTTAGCTTCTTTTAGACTAGTACTTTTGGACTTAATCATAGGGACCCAACTCACAAGAAAAGCAATCTTGTTTGATAATAGCATGATGATGATATAGTCAAAGAAATACATATTTTTATCTATTATTCTGGTATGCTTATAAAAAATAGTTTAAATTTTCTAATCATGTCTACCAAGTAGACGAAGATGTTTCACTTTTTAAATACTGTAACAGGGAACAAACAGATTAATTTGGTTTTGAGACCATTAGGATACAGGCAGAATGTTCACTAGTGCAAACAAAATAGAACCTTCATTTTGTTACTGGATATCAGGTGGAAAAGAGACTCTCCCCAGGCAATCTGGCTTAAAATGCCCCCCCAGACCCTGGCCATCTGCACAGCTGCTGGAGGGGGATCCAGGAATATCTCTGGGAATTACATTCATGAATTGAGTGTCTAGTGCCCCATTGCCCAGTGGAAAATCCACTGAAGGACTGACTCTCGGGTCTATGACAGCAACGTCCTGAACTTGAGTCACTTCCTCTTTGAGGCTTATGAAGCCAATAGTGTATACACAGAGGCTATATTTCTTTTCGATTTTCAGAGAATGAGATGGGGTATCATTTTTCTCTGTATGCTTTTATCTCAGCTTGTTCTCTGAAAAGGTTGGAAATCTAAATTCTGTATTTTAAGTGCCATGTCAAATATGCTGTCTAACAAAGAAATACAAATTTATAATATCATGTATTACAAGCAAATAGACATTTTTCATTTTTGTATGGAATCCCCATAATTATATCACTATCAGAGAAATCTATCCAGCTAAGACACAAAAACCTTAGTTAAAATATCTGATAAAAGCAAATTTTCCCCAAACAGTTATAGGGAGCAACTTGTCTTGATTATTCACCAGGGTCTAGTGTGATGTTGAGCACATACTACAGGTGTCCCATAAACCCTGTGGTAGATTTACTTTCAGTTGGCCTGTGTGCATTTAGTTTTACAACTTTGTTTTCAGTTTTTTCTATGCACCAATACTCTTAAGAATTTTGATTTTTTCCTCCTCCTACCTTTTTTCCCCCTCCTTTTTAGAGAAAACACACATTCAGATACAAGATCTTTGCCAATATACTCAAGATCTGAGTTGTAGCACTTAGCCTGTGAAGCACCTCAAAGAGTTGATTGATGTCCTACTAGAGACAAACATCTTTAAGGAACTTAGGATAGATCCTTTCTTTTTCAAGAAAATAAACTCTAAAATATGAGGACTTCTAAGGTGTAAGGAAAGTACACAAACCCAAGAAATATTCTAGAGGACTCTTTCTTTCTGCCTCCCTCTGCTCTTCCCTCTGTATTTCCACTGGTTTGAACCTTTACCATGCTCTGTCCTCACAACCCTAGTGTGTTCCAGGGGCTATCTGCCCAAACTAGGCAGTTGTTTCATTAAATGCATTTTTTCATTAAGCAATTTTTTCAGTGTGTGTGTTGGGGGAGCAGAGATGTTAGGACATTAAGTTCATTGACTTCTTAGCCAGTGATATGAAGAAGTATTTGAGGTGTTTCTCAAGACATAACAAAAATTAAAGTAAGGTATTATAGAGTTTTAGCTAAAACAGAGCTTCTCTATTCGAGATGGAACTTAAAGGCTTCTGCTTTCTGCATCACTTTTAAGCAAGCATACTACTGCAAGTGATTTTTGGTGGTAACTTTACCCTTCTTACCCAGCTGGAGGTAATTAGGAGTCTTTCTGTGTGTGAACTTTGGTATCTACAGAAGCAAGTAAGCTGCAGGTCTTCATTGTAAGCCAGAGCTTCTTTTCCTGTTAATCATGCTTTAAGAATCTCATAAGAGGGCAGACAGTGACTCTCAACCCCTTAGAACAACTGAACTAAGAAGCTCAATGAAAGGTTCTGACCCACAAAAAAGGAAAAACAGAGTATGGATTAGGGTTGCCTAAGGGACCACTCAGTGGGGGATGGATTCTTTCCCCACTTTCTATCTCAGAAAATAACAAACTCCAAATGACCCTGCAAAACAACTACCTTTTATACTTGTTGCTGAATCACTTCTTCTTTACTGAAAATTAAATAGTGGAAGTGACTTTGTTACTTTAGAAGGGAGGATTACATCTTCTTAGATATCCATTTAAAAAACCAACTGGTATAGAAGTATAGTATATTTAAAACAGACACCCTAGCATCTTTGTAAATGATTCATTTGCAATTGCAAACCCTAGAATTTCCTATATGGTAATTGGCATCCCTTGGCTATTATGATACATTGAAGTGGATTATTATTAAAAATAAAACAAAATCCATTCCATCAAGAATTTAAAAGCAACAAATGCAAATAGATTGTTGTTAGCTTTGCAAGGATGAGCAGAAGTAAAAGGTAATGAGCTCCCCATTGTTGAAGGATTTGAGGTCTCAGCTGAATAATTTCAGATGATTGTTAGAAGGGATAATCTTTACAGTCTCTTCTAATTCTGAGATCTATTGTTATAAAATCTATCATTTTTTTTGGAAAAAAAATTGTGTTTGCAAGGAAATGATAGAGCAATAAAAGGGGAAACAGAACTTTTTTGAAGTTGTCTACTAAGCAGTCACCACACTTTGTAATACTTTTAGTTTTTAATTGCTTCTGTGTTTGTGGGCAAAGATCATGTTGTGATCATGTAACTTTTATAATAATAAAACACTTTTCTCAATTACACTTTACTGTGAAGAATGGAAAGATGAACAGAAGAGGCTTCTATCCTAATATGCTTATTTATAAGCTTTCCTTATAAATTTGACTTCTTATTCTGATGATAAAAGTAATATATGTTAATGATAGAAGATTTGAAAATATCAGGGCTTATAAGTAACCCAAAATTGCTATACCAGAGAATATCATTTTTAATATTTTTGTGTTTTTAAATTTTGGTGTGTTTCTTCATGTTCATATTAATTTTTCAAATTATGCTTCCTCCTATTTTAAACTACTCTTTAAAGTTCATAACATAATTATACCTATTTTTTATACATGAATTGGTACTCAGAGCCAAAGTATAGATGAGTCCCTTTGTGGCCATTTCTTCCTAGTGGAATTAAAAAATAATTAACAAATGGATTACTTTGGAACTAGTTCCTTTTAAGCTCTAATTTTGGGCTTCTCATCAATTATGTAGCAATCAACCATGATAAGAAGCCCAAATTACTAAATTAACAAAAATAATTTGATTTAATGGTCACTTATAAAAGTTAAATGGATAGCTGCAAACAACAAAAGCCAATATGAAAATAAAAATTGGGGGCAGGGACATAGCTCAAAGATTGGGGCAAGCCGGGTGTGGTGGTGCATGCTTGTAATCCCAGCATT
>PVLC010007086.1:0-64798 GCA_004027655.1 Graphiurus murinus | reverse complement strand
GAAATTTATGTTCCCAGAATTTAGATATATGAGATTAAGGGATTGAAGAAAGTTAAAAGTAAAATCATTGGCTGTTTATGTGTGTGTGTGTGTGTGTGTGTGTGTGTGTGTGTGTGTGTTTTAATGTATCTAGTTCCCTTAGAGTATACACATCACATAGCATCACCTTGGGGCTGCCTTTATAAAGCATCGTGTTGTGTATGGTGAGAGTTCTCTGCTTCTTCTTCTGACCACACTGTCCCTTAAAGGCACCGCAGCATTCCCCTGTTTCAGATAACACAGCAAACATTGTATGAATAGAAAAGTGCACCATGGATGCTAATGGTGGAGTCACTTAGACATCAGAAACATGACTCGTGCTCACCATTTCTTCTTGGGGAAAGGCTCCTCGGCTGTACTTGCAAACATGTTGGAATCTCTCTCTCCCCTGCATCCTAAACCAGTAGCTTAGTTATCAAGCATCTGAGGGCCAAATACAGACCGTGAGATAAACCCATCCATCCATCAACCCACCCAGGGTCCTTTCCCCCAGTAATCTAAGACCTACTCCGTATATTTAATTATTATGGGTAGATTGATTTGTTTTCTTAATCATCATTTGCATTCTAGGTGTTTTTTCCCCCTAAAATAACCTGTTGCATTCTGTTATGAAAATAAAAACAAGGAGAGGACAAACAGACACAGCCCTTGCCAGTCTCCTGCTGGTCCATGTCCTGATGTCCTGGGAGGGAAGAGGAGAGACAAGAGATAAGTAGGGGCGAGAGCCTGACTAGGAGAACAAAACAATTAAACACTTAAATCTCTGTGGCAATTCTCCTGTAGCATATAACATATATCGTCCATGCGAGAACAACTTTGTTCACAACTAAAACCTGCCATTCAGGGATCCTGCCTGCGTGATTTCAGGGTCCAAGCCATATTTGAAACACTGTGTTGCAGTTTTACATGGAAATGGATGAGGAGCATAAGTCCACTTGAGGACTGGA
The DNA here is from genome assembly GCA_004027655.1 of Graphiurus murinus. NCBI lineage: Eukaryota > Metazoa > Chordata > Mammalia > Rodentia > Gliridae > Graphiurus > Graphiurus murinus. The sequence goes on along the minus strand of PVLC010007086.1, from coordinate 63,812 downwards.
GATTAGAGACATTTTCCGCGGCACTTGGGTTCTTCTAATCCTGAAGGATTTCTCCCAAGAAGTTCCCACTGGGTTCTTCCAGTGCTGCCTTTGTCCTGTCCCTGGCTTCACCTTAGATTGCTCCTGCTTCTTTACTTCTCTAAACACTGCTGTACTGTGTGTCAGTCCATCCCTGAGTGGAGCTGCTTTGTGGAGGTAAATTCCTAAGGTGTGCCGGCATGATGGCATACTAGACTCCTGGTCTGTTCTGGACAAGCAATATGAGGGGGAGATGTGTTCCCATACACCCCACAGCCAGATGAGGACATAAGGGGTGTGTGTGTGTGTGTGTGTGTGTGTGTGTGTGTGTGTTCGCATGCACACTGGGAATTGTACCCAGGAGCATCCTACCTCCAAGCTACACCCCCTTCCCCAGCCCTATTTCATTTTTAATTTTAAAACGGGTTCTCCCTAAGTTGCTCCAGATCTCACTAATTCGCTAAGTTGCTGAGGCTGGCCTTTAACGTGTGATCTTCCTATCTCAGCCTCCCAAGTACTGGATTATAGGTGTGTGCCACTGTGCCTGACTATCTTTATGTTTTTTATCTTTACTCTCTGATAGGTGAAAATGGCTTCCCATTTTAATTTTCATACTTGCATTACTAGTGATATTTTTAATGTTTTAGCCTATGTTTACTGACCATTTTTCCCCCTTTGGGGAATTTCTTATTCCTTTTCTTTGCACACTTAACTCTATGTCATTTATTTCTTTTTTATGCTTTTATTGGTGCATTATAGTCTCACATCATAATGTAAATCATGTCGACAGTGACATATATCCTCATAGCACATGACGGTCCCTGCCCTGCCTCCCCATCGCCCCCTTTCCCAATACAGAATACTGAGATCGACCCTGGTATGTTCACATATGTATGCATAGTCAGTGGTAGAATTTCCATTAATGAACCTCAGTCTTCCCCCTCGCCCTCCCTTAGACCACCTCCCTGGCTCCACTGAGGTTTCTCCTCCATTATCTGGAGTCCCTCTGGTATCCCAGTTACTCCCTAGCTTGCACATATTAGAGAAAACATATGACTTTTCACTTTCTGTGACTGGCTAATCTCACCTAACATAATGTTCTCCAGGTCCTTCTATTTTCTTACAAGTGACATTATTTTGTTCTTCTTTATTGCTGAGTAGAATTCCATTGTGTGTAATGTCCCATAATTTTATAATCCATTCATCTGCTGATGGGCACCTAGGTTGGTTCCAGAATTCGGCTCTTGTGAATTGTGCTGCTATGAACACGGATGTGCATAGATTACTGTAGTTCTCTGATACCCTGGAGTGGTGTAGCTGGATCATATGGTGGATCCCTTCCCAGTTTTCTGAGGAATCTCCACACTGATCTCCGTAGCAGCTGAACTAGTTTGCAACCCCACCAAACAGTGTAGAAGAGTTCCTATTTCCCCACATCCTCGCCAACATTTATTATTATTTGACTCCTTCCTGACTGCCATTCTGATTGGGGTTAGATGGAATCTCAGTGTAGCTTTCATTTGTGTCTCCCTGAGAGCTAGTGATGTTGAACATTTTTTCATGTATCTATTGACCATTTGTATCTCTTTATCTGTGAAGTGTTTATTCAACTCAGTTCAACTCATTCTTGATTGGGATGTTTGTTTTTTGGGATAACTGACAAAGATCTTTTCCCATTCTGTAAGCTTTCTCTTTAGACTCTTGATGGTTTCCTTTGATGTGCAGAAACTTTTTAGTCTAATGCCTTCCCACTTCTTAATTTTTGTTTTAATTTCCTGAGCTCTGGGGGTCTAGCTGAGGAAGTTTCTACTGTGCCTATATGTTAGAATGCTGTTCATTTGTTTCTAAGAGTGTTTTACGGAGATTGAATAACCCTTTGTGGTGGATATATCTCTTCCCATCCCTGATTTGCAAATTAAGTTATAGTCGCTTTCTTTGATCTTTACATTTTATATTAAATATCAAGTCATCAAAGGAAAAATTTTAAATTGATAAAAAAATTTGAAGTTAAATTCTCCTCAAATGTAACCAGAGGTTAAATATTGTAAACATTCTTTGGTCTGTCAGATATGTCCTATATTAATTAATTAATTAGTTAATTAATTAATTTTTCTATGGTGCTGGGGATTGAACCCAGGAGCATTCTACCTCTGAGCTATACCTCCATCCTTCTTTATTTTTATCTTTATTTTGAAACCGGGCCTTGCCAGATTGAGAGTCTCACTGCTTACTGAGACTGGCCACAAATCTACGATCCTCCTGTCTCAGTCTCCCAAGTACTGGAATTACAAGCATGTGCCACCATGCCCAGCTCTGAATTTCATAACCATAGATACACATACACATTGTTTTTAAATTTTCAATCATGTGATTGATCCTGGTTTATAATCTTCTCTATTCAGTTAACAGTGTGCTGAGAATATCTTTCCACGCCAACAAATACGGTGTTCAATATTATTTTTAATATCTGTGTATAGTGTACAATAATACATCAGCAAGGGCCCTTAACTATCTATTGCCTTAGGTAAGACTGAGTTCAGTGACTTAAATTCACAAAGGTTTACCCTTTCTCACATCTACTCTGGGTGTAGATAGTTTAGAATTGGCTTTCTGCTGGGCGTGGTGGTGCATGCTTGTAATCCCAGCATTTGGGAGGCTGAGACCTGAGGATCCGAGTTCGAGGCCAGCCTCAGCTACCTAGTGAGGCACTCCACAACTTAGTGAGATCCTATTTCAAAATAAAGAATAAAAAATAGGGCTGGGGGTATAGCTCGGAGGTAGAATGCCCCTGAGTTCAATCCCCAGTACCGCAAAAAAAAAAAAAAAAAAAAAAAGAATTGGCTTTCTGTTTATTTTTTAATTATTTATTAGTGCATTACCATTATACATGATAGTAAGTGATGTGGTCAAAACATACATGCACGCATCTCTTTGCCTACCTCCCTCTGCATCGCACCCTAGGTGAGACTCTCATCAACCTAGGCTAGGGAGCCCCTGTTTCTTTTTTTCTTTTTTTTTTTTTTTTGCAGTACTGGCAATTGAACCCAGGGGCATTCTACCTCCAAGCTACACCCCCAGCCCTATTTTTTATTCCCTATCTTTGAAACAGGGTCTCCCTAAGTTGAGGAGGGCCTCACAAAGTAGTAGCCTCAGCCTCCCAAGTACTGGGATTACAAGTGTGCACCACCATGCTCAGCTGTGAACCTCTGTTTCAAAATAAAGATAAAAAAAATCAAATAAGGCTGGGGGTGTAGCTCAGAGGTAGAATGCTCCAGTGAGATTGGGAGTAACACCTTCACATATTGCCATAGTATTATTTGAACTAGCCTGGAGTGGGGGTGCACACTTGCAATCCCAGTACTTGGGAGGCTGAGACCAGAGGATCGCAGGTTCTCGGCCAGCCTCAGCCACTTAGTGAGGCCCTCTGCAACTTAGGGGGACCCTGTTTCAAAATAAAGATTAAAAAATAGGGATGAGGGTGTGACTCAGAGGTAGAATCACCATGGGTTCAATCCCAGTACTGCAAAATAATAATAATAATAATAACAATAACAATAATAATAGTATTTGAACTATTTCTTCAGTCCTGCCTCTTCCCCTCTCTAGTTCTCTCCTCTGTCCCCCTTCATCTACTCCACAGGTCTCTCTCTGCATTACTGAAAGCCCCTCCCTCCTTTTGGAACACAATGTGATGTTTTGATACATGTATGCATTGTGTAATGATCAAATCAGAATAATTAGCATATCCGTTGCCTTCAGCACTTCTCATTTCATTGTGGAGAGAACATTCAACATCCTCTCTTCGGGCTGTTTTTAAATATACAGTAAATTATTGCTTATTATGGCTATGTCGCTGTGCAACAGAACTCCGGAGTGCATTTCTCCCATGTACAAGGAACTTAGCCCGCGTTGCGTTGACTGCCTTCTCCCCATCCCGTCCTGCCCTGCCTCTGGTAACCACCACCCTACTCTCTGCTTCCATGAGATTGACTTTTTGGATTCAACATAGGAGTGAGATTGTGCAATATTCGTTGTGTTCCTGGTTATGTCACTTACCGTCCTTCAGGCTCACCCATGTCATTACACATGGCGGATTTCATCCTTTCTTGTTGGCTCTCCTAAGTCAGAGACCCAAACTTCTTCCCTTTTTCTTTTTGTGTGATACTGGTTATTTAACCCAGGGGCATCCTACCTCCAGGCTATACCCCCAGCCCTTTTTACCTTTTTTATTTTGAAACAAGTTCTTGCTAGGAGGCTGAGAGTCTCCTTACGTTGCTGAGGCTGGCCTCAACCCTGCAATCCTCCTGTCTCAGCCTCCCAAGTACTGAGATTACAGGTGTGCATCACCATGCCTGGAGGGACCCAAACTTCTTACATCTTAATAAAAGTCCTGCCACTCTTTGCAAGTCTGTCATACCCTCCAAAGACAGCCACTAAGCTCCAATGGCAATGTTCACATTTCTAGAAGGAGGGAGAGTGAGCGGGAGGGCTGCCTCCTCTACCTGAGACAGCTTCCTTTAAGGAACTTTCCAGAAGGCTGTCACTTATCAATCCTTTTAACGTCTCCCTGGCTCCTGGGGGCCAGGTTCCCCCCACTCATGGGGGTCTACAGCTCTGTCGTTGCTAAGCACAGGGTCACCATGAACACCACTCGTGTGGTTTCGCTGAGAGGGGAGGGCAAATGCCAGGTGTTTTCGAGCACCATTGTGTTGTTGAGTGTCCTGTTTTTGTTTTTCCCCCAGCTTTTTACTCTTAGAAAAATGTCATAATGACTTCAATCACATTGATCTTGGTAGAAGTGTTCATTTTTCCACAGGGATAATTTTCTATAAGTAGAACCGCTGGCTCAGAGAGTAAACAACGTTGATAGCTTTTGAGATGGGTTGACAATTGCCAGAATTTTATTTCTTCCCACACCCTCCCTCACTGTGCAGTGGTGCCCATTTCTTTTAACCAGAGTAACACTACAGTTTATTATATTGTATTGTATTATATTATATTATATTTTACGTTTTTGCAATACTGGGAATTGAACTCAGGGACATTCTACCTCCGAGCTACCCCCCCAGCCCTATTTTTTATTCTTTATTTTGAAACAGGGTCTCACTAAGTTGTGGAGGGCCTCACTAGGTAGTTAAGGTTGGCCGCGAACCCCAGTCCTCCAGTCTCAGCCTCCCAAGTACTGGGATTACAAGTGTGTGCCACCACACCCGGCGTGCTGCATCTTATGCTTGAATTTAAATATTTCCCAATCTAATAGAAGGCTATTGTATATTGTTACTTTAATTATGCAAGCAATAAAGACTTTGATTTTTTAAAATATGCTTTTACTGGTGCATTATAGTCTCACATCACAATGTAAATCATGTTGACAATAACATACATGCACACAGCACTTGGTGCCCCCCCCGCCTCCCCATCTCTCCCCTTCCCAATACAGAGTACTGAGATAAAAATTAGCTTTGCTTCTGAGACGTGTTTCCCATAATCAAAATAGTCACTAAGAACCTAAATACAGATCCCCGAAATACGTCAAAACAGATACAAATAAAGCAGGCTTAGGCTGTTTCCCTGAGAGTTGGAACAGTTGATCCCAGGGCTGCGAAATTCCAGAGCCATTGCAGAAATGAAGCAATCTTTGCTGAAAAAATAATATTATTATATTTTTGACCTTGGGTTTGAATATACAAAGTCTAAAACATTCGATTCTGCTCCTGATTTTTTCCTTTTATAGAAACAAATAATATCTCTTGTCTAAAAGAGATTTTCAAAAATATGAGACTATAATACACCAATAAAAGCATAATAAAAAACGAATTGGGATTTAGCATGGCGGGTCTCTTCTGTGCTCCCAGAGAACCACGTTGAAACAAATTTCTTGCATATGTGTCAACGTCTAGTGCGTTGGGTTCCTGGGCAAGGGTCCACGGGACGCAGGGGATGCAGAGCACGACAGGTTCAGCAACTGCATGTTTATTGAAAGCTTCAGCATGATACTTATAGGCAGAAGAACAATAGACAGGCTTTCTTTCATAAAGTCATAAGATGCTTTGTACAGAAACCGTAATGAAAAAGATACAGTCTATAATCTAACTACCTTCCTGTCCTAATTTTCCTTGTCCTACATTTCTTTGTCTATTCTTCATAATGTATCCAAGCATATTAGGAATCCGGAACACAGTTCACCATGCCAAGAAGCTTGTTTCCTTATCATGAGAATAAATTCCGGCAACACTATGTAGCTGGAGAAAGAGTTTGCTCTTTCTCACACTTGGTTTTCCAAGCTTCTCAGCAAACATAGTATCTATCCTCATTTATGTCTCAGATAGAGCCTACATTCAAGGCTGGGAACTGTTTCTCCACACATATGCATCTTATTTATATTGGAGGGAAGCTCATTTTAATCGCTAAGTCCCAAGTACAAGGGCCATCCCTTGTAAGCTAGTGAGAGCCCAATGGGGCTGCCAAAGTAAGAGAAGAGATAATACACTGGCCCACATCCTGACCTAGGCGTCCTTTGCTGTTCCTGGCCACCCCCAGATTCCCTGACATCCATGAGTGTCCAAGGACAAGAGTCAGAGCATGCCTGCGGGTGTAGAGTTTGCATTTAAAATAGAATGTCAAGGAGGACCTCAGGAGTAGGAAATGTCTGATAAAGATCTGAAAGAAAAGAGATTGATTATCCATGTGCCTGTGTACAGGCAGAGGCTGAAGTTCAAGAGGCCAACGAGTCTCAAAGCTGGGGTGGAGGGCTGATGCCTGGAATGTTCCAGAAATACCAGGAGGGGAGGGGATACTGTATCTGAGGCAGAGTAAGTGAAAGGAGGTCCCAGGAGGCCAGATTCCAGGGTCACTCATTGTAAGCATTCGGCTTTGCCGAACAGTGGTGGCCTCAGAGCTAGAAAGTGATGCTCTCTCTCCTCTGCTACTGTGTTGAAGCCAAAGTTAGGAGGCCACAGGACTAATCCCAGAAAGATGGTGTGAGCTGCCCAGTATCTTACAGGGACCTTACTGATGCTTTCATGCTGGAAGCAGCCATATGAAGGGCCTGAATCCCAGGAGGCCAATCGGGAACCCTTGGTTATGATGGGCTGGGACCAAGGTGGTTGGGGCAAGGCGGAAGTATTTGGGTTCTGTTTTGTTTGTTTGTTTGTTGTTTTGTTTTTGCTTTTTATTTTTATTATTATTATTATTATTATTTTGCTGATAGACTGGATGTGGTCTTGAAAGAAACCAGTCAAGGATGGCAGCTGGGGCTTTGCCTTGAGCAAGGAGAGAAGTGGAGGTGCCACTTCCTAAGATGGGGTTACTCGGGGAGGCAGACCAGACCTGAGGCTGGAAACAAGGGCAGAATTTGGGTCTCCCTTTCCGTAGACACAGTTCTGAGTCTCCAGTAGAAGCAATAATACATTTCCTAAATATACCTTCTCTACCTTCCTTCCTTCTTTCCTTCCCTCCTTCCTTCCCTCCTTCCCTCCTTCCTTCTTTCCTTTCTTATCCTTCCTTCTTCCTGGGGCTTATTTCTTCTACATCATTCTGCTACCGCAGCCCAACTTTAGTTTTTGCCATCCTTCTGTGTTAAATTAATTTTGTGCCCCCCATTCACCTATTTCGTCATAGGGTTGTTAGCCATTTCCTCATTTCACAGAAAATAACTTGCATGTCTTAGTCTTCTCTTTCCCATTTGCTTTTTTCCCAGGAAGAGAAGAAATGCTGGTTGTTGCCTCCATCTTCAAATCAAAAATCCTCTTGTTTAAATATAAAGCCTTGCTACACTTATATTTTATTTTAGAAAAGGAAATGAAGTAGTAGAGAAAAAGAAGTCATGGGTAAAGGGAATGGGCTATTATACCCAGCTAAAATGCAGTCTGACTGTTACTTCATGTAAATGACTTAATCTACATGAGCCACAGCTTCCTTGTATATGGAAAAGAATAAGAGAAGTGAAGCAAGGTAAATATTTATAAGGTGACTCGTAGGAAACACTTATTACAGTGACTAGCAGGTAGAGATTAATCAATGCACATTACCTGTTATCATTATCATCATTATTGTCCTAATCATAACTTACATGGTCAGTCAACTGTCCTAAAACCATTCATTGACTGGCCCAACTTTTCCCCCACTAAGAAATACTTTATAATTGATGACAACGTGCGAATCCTGGATTCTGTTTTTTAGCTCTCTCTGTTATGCAGAACAGTCTCTTCTGGCTCCAGAACTGCACATATTGGGGGATTTCCCCTTTCTAACATTTTTTAATTTCTGGCATGACAATGCTCCCCTAATTGCTTTTTAATTGTTTTTATTGGTACATTATAATTATACATGATAGTGAAGTTCAAAAGGACGCAAACATACATGCAACAGGTCTTGGTGTGTCTCTCTCTGGATGTCACCCTGCTCCCCACCCCTCTAGGTAGATATTAGTGAGGTTTGTAGTGATACCTTTGTATACAGACATGGAATCCTTTGAATCTTAATTGTCTTTATTTAAAAAAAAAAATCCTACCTTTTTCATGAGGATTTGGTTTGCTTGTTTCTTCCAGGTGAATCATTTAATTAAAGACAATTTTCTCAAGTTTCCAAAAAGTTACTCTAGAAAAGAGTAGTAGAGCTTTAACTTTAAAGTTTGGCCCAGAGAATATTGGCGCCATTAGAATATTGAGACTTACCAACCGTGCCATAGACACTCTCTCCATTTATCCAAATCCTTTTTTAGTTCCATTTCCATAAATATTTCTATTGATTTTTTCCATCAGTCCTCGGTAGTGAACATGTATAAGCTCCTGCCCACAGTTTTTTCTGGCTCTGTTGTTTTCCGGGCACAAGGTGTTGCACCAATAGCTGTTATTGTTGACTCTCTGCAGCACCCATGCCTCTGTCTTCTCTTATCATGAGAGAGTTGGCCATCAACTTAGGAGAACTGCTGTTTCCTGCACTCCTGGTACTCACAGAGGGCTCTAACTGGGATACTGCCCTCCTTTTCCTGCCTGTCTCTCTCTAGCTAGACTTTCTCCCTGCTGTTTCAGCATGTCCTTCCTGCCCTTAGCTACAGACATCCCAGCTTCCCCAAACTGACTTTTCCCTGAAGGATTTGCCACTCTTTGGTGTAAAAACACTTTTGCTTTTGCTCTGTTCTCTTCTACTGTCTCCAGACAAGCTGCTGGAGGTTGTCATTTCTGCATTCATAAGATGTGGTCTACTGGAGACCAGTGTCTCTTACCACCAGGGCTCCAGAAGCCTCCTCTTCCATTTGGTGTCAGGTCATCTCAGGGATCCTCCCGGCAGATCATAGACTCTTCATACGGCCAATGGATATTTGATTATTTTGTTAAGAAATCCATAAAAATACAGCCAGACAGTCACAACAGATCTGAGCGTTTCCACTCAAGGTGCTCAATTCTAGACTAGAAACAACTGCTGGCCTCAATACACCTGGTTAAATTCTCAGGCAACCTGTTCAGGAGTCCCTTTCTGCCTTAGAGTCTTTCCCTGGAATACCTTACTTTGGTCCTGCCCAGCCTTCTCTGTCAAGATCAAAGTGACATCTCTGGGTCCCTCTGATATCCTCAAAGATCATGTCGCACAATACTATGAGGAATACCTGGAAGTGGACAAGCTCAAGTTCCTTGAGCAGGTTAACTCCAGGACAGATTTTCCGCCGATACCAATTTCAGATCTTTGATGGGAAGACTGTCTCTTAGTAGTCCAAAGGCAGATCACACTGAAGATAACTTGCTCTCTGATCAAAAGATAAATTTGGAAAAGAGCAAATGATGGAGTGACAATACTCCTCCCTTAAATAAAGTGGGATTATGTTTTCCCTTTGGGGGAGCAAGAGGTACCATATTAAAACATCTCATAGAAGGCCTCTCATGCTCTGGAGGTGGCCCATGTTCTCCCTTGAACATGTATTCTCACTTTCCCTAAATAAAAACCTTTGTCTTTGTCTCTGGCTGGCAAAAATAAAATAAAAATAAAATCTCATAGGAATAAGTGCATATGCTTCTCAGTTTTCTGGTCCTCTAAAGTTCCCACATCCTCAGCCTCTGGGAACACAGCTAGGCATATCTTCTCAACAAATAAGAAAGGTCACCCAGCATTAGTGCACCCAGTAATTCAGCATGCACCTTTACATAGTTCTATAACATTTTATTTCCATGTAATGAAGCATTAAAATTGGCCCCTCTTGGCCCCAGCTGGCCGCAGAAAATTGACAGCCTTTTAATTAATCACTGCTGCCTGCAATAGTGTATCTTCTAGCTGATTACCCAAGAAGTTTACCATATGCTAAGAAGATTACAGGATTTGCATACTGTATGCACTGGTCTAAATTTTGCTCTTTAAAATAGTGAATTTCAAGTAGATGACCAATAATTCTATCAAACTACAGTGAATTCCACTTCCCTCCCACCTGAACCCTGGGATCTGTGGTCTTTGCAGAGGACGAATTGACCAGCAGTGTCTTAAGCAGTATTATGTTTAATATGATCAGATTTGTAGATGCTAAACTCTTCAACTTAGGTTCATTCTTCTGCTGAATAAAAGATTTAATGTTTTTCAAACACAATTAAACTTTATTTCTGTCTTTATTAGGTCCTTTTAATAATGAACAAGATTATCTCAGTTCAGATGGAAATTAATAGATCATCCTGTCTGCTATATAATTGAGAGAGTTTAGCAATGTAAATATTGCAATGTGCTTCTTTAATATAAATGTTTCAACTATCAAAAGTATTTTCTCTGGTGATGATTCCTTGAAGAAAGGAAAACATGTGTGTGGTTCACATGGGTAACTCTCTCAAAATCTACCTGTATATAATTAGATTTTTGGAATTTTTTTTAAACAAAGTTTCACATAATTTTTAAATACCTTAGTTTTTTGAGATTTCCTGATTTTCAGTCTGATGGATATATATATATATATTTTTAAATTCTACATTCAGCCAAATTTTTAGATTGGGTGTTTTAGAATGGAGGTAACCCCCAATCTGCAGTCAATTTGTAGAAAGACATCAGTAGCTTTAGCAGATTTTCAAAATGTGGACTGAATTTAAGTGCTTGAATAAAAATTAAATGGCTTATCTCAATTTTTTAAGTTCCAGAAAAATCCTTTATCCCTGTACTAAAGAACACATTCTCCATAAGAAGCAATTTTATATTTTACAAAACCAAGTTCATTAAAATATAATCTACTTTTATAGGAGAAAAGTCATATGATCCTCTTCATGGAAAAAATGTAGCTGATAATATTCAACATCCAATTCTGTCAAAACAACAAGAATTAAAAAATTGTAAAATAAGAATATAGAAACATGTCCTTAAAACCTAAAGTACTTTGGAATATGAAGAAGATAAAATGTCCAATGGGAAAAAATATGGGTAAGGGATACAAAGGAGCCATGTACTTAAGAACAAGTAAAATTAGCCAATAAATTCATAAAATGATGCTTAAAATTACAGATAAGCAAAAATAAAAAGTACAAAGACACTAAAAAACTTTCAAGTTAAAATAAGTTGTATTCTATATTGATGGAGATGACTAGTATACCTTTATGAGGAATAAATTAACCCCAGCAAGAACTGATAAGTAAAATAGCACCTTCTTTAGTAAGGAACTTAGCAATGTGTGTTAACATTCGAGTGTGCATTACCTTTGGTTCAGATTTTCACTGCAAAGATGTCCCGCACTCTAGCTTCCTCTCTACTGGGGCTGTTCATTGGTTACATGGCCCCCAAGATAGAGTCAAGGAGTTGTAAAAGGATTAAAAATTAAAGGAGGAATGAAAGCAAAACAATATTGTGTGCTACACCCTGTTTCCCAAACAGCACTGGTTTAACCATTCAATGAAGGGGGAAGATATCAGTATTATCTTTGTTTTATAGGCAAGGTACCAAAAGGAATTGCTCAGTATATTGATGATCTGCTGCTGTGTAAGAAATTAACCCAAAACTTAGTGGTTTAAAATAGTGCACACTCATCATCTCATTTCTAAGGGTCAGGAATATGGGTGTGAGGCCAAGCTGAGTTTGGAGGCCAAAATCCAGATGTTGGTGGGAGATGCAGTGTCCTCGGGATTTCCGGGGATGGCATAGGGTCTTCTCCCCAACTCCCTCCTGTGATTGCTGGAAAGATTTAGTTGCTCACAGCCTCTTGGGTGGAGGCTGCCCTCAGGTCCTTCCCTAGGGAACTTCTCCATAGGGAAGCTCAGGTCACGGCAGCCCTGATTCCCCAAAGACAAGATTGGCAAGGAGCGGAGGGGAGGAGAAAGAAGGAGGAGGAAATAGCAGTCAGGATCTTTGGCAACCAGAACTCCTTGCCAAGTGCTTGCCATACTATGGATGCTTGTGGTGCTTGCTTTATAGTTAGAGCAACTTTCTTATTACCTCTTTTTATTACAATGTTATGTAACCATGCCATCTATAAGTAAACACAGTTATATTCTGTTTTCCCAGTCTATATTCATTTGATTTCATATTTCTTATTGTATTGTTCTTTCTATAATCTTCAGAACAGTGTTAAATAAAAAGAATGATACCTAGTGAGGCTCTCCACAACTTGGTGAGACCCTGTTTCAAAATAAAGAATAAAAAATAGAGCCGGGTGTGGTGGTGCACGCTTGTAATCCCAGCATTCGGGAGGCTGAGACCAGAGGATCCGGGTTACCGGCCAGCCTCAGCTACCTAGTGAGGCACTCCGCAACTTAGTGAGACCTTGTTTCAAAATAAAGAATAAAAAATAGGGCTGGGGGTATAGCTCGGAGGTAGAACGCCCCTGAATTCAATCCCCAGTACTGGAAAAAAAAAAAGAATAAAAGATAGGGTTGGGGGTATAGCTCAGAGGTAGAGTTCAATCCCCAGTACCACAAAAATAAATAAATAAATAGGATGATATCAGATATTCTGGTCTCCTTCATGACCTTTGATGAAAAATAATTCAGTCTTTCACAATTAAGTGTGATATTAGCTCTGTTTGTGTATGTGTATTTGTAGAAGCCTTTTATTCTGCTATTTCATTCTGTTCCTATTTTCCTATGAGATTTTTTCTTCAATGAATGTTGAGTTCTACAAACTCTTTTTTTTTTCTTTTGTAAGATGATTATATTGTGTTTGGTCTTGTCAGCTGATAATAATGCATGTATTATCTAATGTTTAAATTTAAACCAATCTTGCATTCATGAAATAGACTTCACTGGCTTATGATGTAACTGTTCATTTTTATGTTGATAAACCTTGTTTGTTAACATTTGGTTAAGGATCTTCATATCTATGTTCCTCGTTGATCTTGGTCTGTAGTTCTCTTTTCTTGCAAGGTGTTTGATTTTGGTGTCAAGATGATGCTGCCTTCACAGACCCATTTGTTAAATTTCCCTCCTCTTATATGCCCTGAAAGGGCTTTTGTAAAATTGATATTAGTTCTTTTCTAAATGTTGGAGAATATCTTAGTCAGCTTTTAGTCACTATGACAAAATACCTGATGTAAGCCAACAAAAAGGAGGAAAGGTTTATCTTGACTCAAGGTTTCAGAGGTTTCAGTCGATGATCACCTAACTCTTGTTTCAGGGTCTGTGGTGAAGCAGGACATCAGGGCAAGGAGGGTTGGTGGACCAGAACTAGCACCTCATTGTGACCAGAGAGCAGAGTGATTGAGAGAGGGGGGCTGAAGATAAAACATACCTTCCAAAGGCATGTCCCCAGGGATCTACTTTCTCCAACTAGGCTTCTTTCCCTGGGGACCAAGCTGGGGACACATGAGCATTTGGGGGACATTCCAGGTCCAAATCATAGCAGAACTCACTAATAAAGCAATTTGAGGCTTTGATGCTCTTTATAGGCTTTTAACTACAAATTCAATTTAATAGATGTAGGATTATCAGAGTTATCTATCTTTTAGTGATCTTTGATAGTTTTCAAAGAAATTTGTCTATTTAACTTAAGATGTCAAAATTATCAACACAAAGTTTTTCTTCTTATTTTCCTGTTGATCATTTAATGTACATAGGAGCTGTAGTAAGAGCCCTTTTTATTATATTTGCTTGCAATTTCTGGCTTTTACCATCTTGATCAATTCAGCTTATATTGTTCTTTTCTAAAGAACCAGCTCTTGGTTTATTGATTTTTGTTTTCTCTACTGTTCTATTTTATTTCATTGACTTTTCTTCCTTAACATTCCCTTCCTTCTCCTTACTTTAGATTTTACTTAGCTCTTTGTGTAACACCTTCTTAAGAAGAGCACTTAGATTTATTTGTGATTTTTTTTCCTTTTCTAACATAATACTTAATGTTATAATTTCCATCTAAGTAGTACTTTACGCCACATTACACACATTGACATATTGTTTTTATCCCTTTTATTTAACCCCAAATGTTTTTTCTAATATCTCTATAGAGATTTCTTCTTTGACTCATGAATTATTTAGAAGAATATTGTTTAATTTTTAAATATTTGGTGCATTTCCAGGTATATTTCTATTATTGACCTCATTTTAATTTGGCTGTAGAAGGAAAACATAACTAGTATTATTTATAGAATAATCTCAAAAGAAATTCTATAATCTTATAGATTTTATTGAATATGTGTTATGGCTCATGGTATTTTTTTTATTGATTCTCTTAGTCTATTTCAGACTACTATAACAAATGACCATATATTTAACCAACAAAGATTTATTTCTCACCATACTGGAGGTTGGAAGTCTGAGATGAGGCTGCCAGAGGTGAGGCTCTTGTTCGGGCCCCATTGCGGGTTGCTGGCTCCTGCCTTCTCGTGGTTTTCTCACATGGTATAAAGAGAATCCTTTGGGGTCACTCTTACAAAGAACTAATACCATTCACGATGACTCCACCCTCATGACCGATACCATACCATGGGGCATCTCAATACTTAAATTTGCGGGACACACAGACATCTTGTCTCTTCCTGTGACTGATCTACGGCCACTCGAAATTGACATACTCTCTGCTCTTGTTGAGTATAGCATTCTATAAGTGCCAGTGAAATCAAAATGATTTGTAGTGGTATTAATGTCTTCTGTATTTCAAATATTATTTCTTCTGCCCCTTTATTTTTTCCTCCTTCTGAAACTATAATTACTCAGTATTGGAATATTCATTATTATTCCAGAGCTCCAGAATGATCTGTGCTACAGTGTTTACTACTTTATTCTTTTGTGTTTTACTTCTGATAATTTCTATTGATTCACATCTTTCCTCTGTTATGTCCAAGCTGTCAATAAGCCTCTTTAACAAATTCTTTCTAATACTTGATTTTTTTGCTTCTATTATTTTATTTATCTTTTTGTAGTTTTAATATTTTATCTGAAGCCCTCCATTGGTTCATGCATATTAATCATAGTTATTAAAAGTCTCTCCAATCATTTTAGCTTCTCCTGGTAGGGATCCGTTGACTGCTCTGTGGTCCTTTATTTTTGCTCTTCTCATGTGTGTCTTGTAATTTTCTACAGGATTCAGGTCATTGTGTATAAGAAGAAGAATACAGACTCACTGATGTATATTAGAGTTATTTCCAATTCTTTCCTTTTCACCTGCTTTTTACCCATGACCTTTTCCGACCATTCTGACCCAAGGGTGAATCAGCCTGCATAGCTATCTGTTTTCAGGGCTTTTAACTCTTTGCAACCGAGTTTGCCCAGTTGCCTGTGACTTCAACTTTCTGCTTCATTTAAAGTGTGATTTGGGCAATTAACATTCTTCCCTATTACTAGAATAGAAGTGGAATTCTTTTCTAGCACCCTACATTCTCAGCAGAAGTATAATTCCTTTTTTTTTTTTTTTTGGTCTTGTTTTGTTTTTAATTCAAGTTGTCCTACAATCCTTATAGCAGTTCTACTTTGATAGAGACTACCTGTTGCAGGAATCCTGCTTGTTCATCTTACTCCACATGAAAGGTTCTCTTAGGCTGATTCCCAGTTTCCTCTTTCTCTCTGGCGAGGCTCAGGTCCAGTGCTGACACACTTGAAGTAGAAATAGGAAGAGGGAAGGCACAGCCCCATCTCTGGTGCTGAGAGCTTGATGGGGCAGCAGTGTGCAAACTACCAGCTGGGTGTGGCGATGGGGTAGGAGGAGACGTGTCTCTCCCTTTGGGGTCCTCAGATGCAGTCTGAAACTTCCTCAGGAAGAGTGTGGAGACAGCTCACCTGTTCAGCCCCATGCAGATCCTGGGTTGGGAGCCAGAAGCTCCTCTCCAGAACACACACTTGGCCCACACTTTGAGTTCCTCCAGAAAGATCAAATCAAGCCCAACCTCAGGACCCCCAGACTCCCAGGTCAGAAAAGAAAGCCTTGGGAGAGACTCATAAGGCCTGGATCCTACCTAGCCTAGCCCAAAGCCCCCAAGGAGAGGGCCAGCAGCCGATGGGCTAATCCAAAGTACTGTGTCCCAGAACCGCCCCCCCCAAGACCTTAAACCTCTGTTTTATTATTTCATTTTTTTTAATTGGTGCATTGTAATCATACATCTTTGTGAGGTACATGCTAGTAAAGACATGCATGCATACATCTCTCGTTTAACCCTTCCCCAATTCCCGCCCCACTCCCTCTCCCCGCCCTCCTTCTCAGGTTCAGTTTAGTGATTGACTTTGATATATTTGTGAAAGCACATCCTGTGCATTAGGGTGCCCCCCAATCACCTTCAGTTAAGTTACCTTCTTGGTCATCTAAGATTTCTCCATCTTCATCTAGAGTCTCTCTTATGTCCCACTTTCTCCCTAGCTTCCACATATTAGGGAGAGCATCCGATTTTTTACTTTTTGTGACTGACTTATCTCTCACTTAGCATAATGTTTCATTATTTCTAAAGTGCTTTTTTCCAGTAGTCTCACACGTGTTTCTCCTATGAGTCGCATCACATCTCTGCACAGTCTTTCCCACCTGTGCCTCTCTCTGCTCACCTGTGAGCACAGTCTGCTCTCAGGTGGCTCTCAGTGCCGTGCTGTCAGTGATGAGATATACATACTTCAATGACACTGAGATATCAACAGTGCACCATGCTGCTCAGCTGGAATGTGAACATGCTTGGGAGGGAAATCACAGTGCGGGATGTCTCTTTGGAGCCTCAGACACTCAGACGTGTGCAGTGAGCAAGGGCTTCAAATGCCAAGTCCCTGGAGCACTCTCCTGTTTACATTCCTATGACGTCCCTGGCAACAGAAGGAAAGTACTTAACACCATGAGAGATGTCTACTGCGGTGGTTGTTCCACTGTGATTTCTTGAATAATTTATCAGCTACTTAACACCCATCAAACTCATTTCTTTTTAATGTGGAAGCTATCTGTAAGCTCTCTTACATTTTTAGCTCAGATTTCGAAATATGGCCATTTTAAATAAGTGTGTTTCTCTCTAAACAAGAATTTTAATGTTGGAGAAAGGAAGAGCAAAATGTTTCCCAGGACTAATGGCTTCTGTGTGTGTGTGTGTGTGTGTGTGTGTGTGTGTGTGTGTGTGTGTGTGTGTTGGAGAATGGGTAACTGGAGATTAAACCCAGGATGTTCTACTACTAAGCTACACCCTAGTCTTTCTTAATGTTTTAAATTTTGAAACAGGGTCTCACTGTTTGCCGAGGTTGGGCTTGAACCTGCAATCCTCTTGTCTCAGCCTCCCGAGTACTGGGATTACAGGCTTGCACCAGCACACCCAGTTTCCGCGACCTCTCTGAGAGTCTGTGTGAAATTGCGCTCAGTTTCCATTTTTATTCACATATATGTCGTGGTTCTTCTCTTTTACTCTTGCCCAGGTGCTGGGGTTCCCCAGTTCCAGCCAATTCCCCTGAATGGCCGAATTCAGGTGCTCAGCAACGGGTCTCTGCTGATCAAGCACGTGGTGGAAGAAGACAGCGGCTACTACCTCTGCAAGGTCAGCAACGATGTGGGCGCGGACGTCAGCAAGTCCATGTACCTCACGGTCAAAAGTAAGGAAGAAGAATGCTTTGTTTTGCCTACATAGGTCTCTGGGGGCTTAGCTTTTCTTTCGTGTTTATACACACCTGTTTAAAAGTAAAAGAAAAAAGGACTTGGAGGTGTGCTGTATGTAGAAGGATGTCAGGTTTTGCCATCGTAGAAACACTATTAAAGAGGATGCAAAACATCCAGGCTGTTGTCAACAGATCACCTGGACCCCTCAGGGCTGGGCTGTGGAGCCACAGTCTTCTGTCTCTTCTGTTCCCATGCCAGGGCACAGTCTCTGGGCAGCCTAGCAGATGAGTGGCCTCTCCTCCCGCACCTACATTTCTATCCTGGTGGTTTTATTGTGCAAAAATACAATAGGTGGTCTTAGGCATGGTCTTGTCTTTACATAACCGCTTTGCATCAACTTTATGGTGTGCAAACTGGCTTGTCCATAGAGTTTCTTTTTAAGATAATTATAACAAAATCAAATATCTAGAAACCTCATACCCAAATGAAATATGTGTAATCTGCCAGGAGTGTGTAGTGCGGTGCTTAAGGTCTGTGCAACTGCTCTATGGTATAAGGAAAGGGCTCCTCAAGGTGACGGTCTCTGTGCACTTTGGCAATGTCACCCCCAAGGGGAGGACAGAAAGTAGACCAACTTTTCCAGAGTCTTATTCATTAACAAATGCTTGTGTGTTTAGGTCAGAGTGAATGGTTTCAGTCCATGTACAAGTGATTTTCCACTGGATAAACTGTGTTTTCTTCCTAACTATGTGACTTTGTGCAGGCTTCCTCTGCTTTTGTTTTGTTTTGTTTTGTTTTGTAATAATCCTGCTACTGATAATTTGGAAAGATTTCTGTCGTATAGTTTATTTGGAGGACTGGATTTTAAAAGTGAACTTCAGGGATGTGTGTGTATGAAATTTAAAGGCTGGCTATGGCCCTGTAGCATCCATCTATGCTAACTCACAAGTATTTACATAGTCTATTATTTCCCACGGAACAATGGAAATATCAGATTATCTATTTGCAAAATTTTTACATCGAGGGACATATCATAGTTCTGAAATGGGGCTGTTCCAAAATACGTTTTGCACATATCCAATGCGTAATTTCTGGCTTTTCAATTCTATGCTCTGGAGTAAATGATTTGTAAGAATCTGAAGACAGATCATGGTATTTAAACCTAAAGGTAAATAGGTAATTTTTTAAAATTAGAAATTGTTGGAATATTAAGGTAACCCAAGAGCTGAGGACCAACGTTAACCAATGTTTGTCTGTCTCTTCCTAGTGAAAGGAATATAGTCTAGTTATTTCAATATGTTTATAGACATTTTTCAATTCCACAAACACACATATGTATATGCAAGGCCCAATGAAGGATATAAATTCAGTCAACCCTGGGTCTCATCCTTGTGAATGAAACGCTTATGTTTTGAAAGGGGTGGGTCTGCTAATTGCAATAGCGCACAGAGATTGACAGGTGCCACATCTGCAACTTTCAGAAGAGGCCAGAACTTTAGCTTGAGGGCATTAAGGAAAGTTTCATGGAAAAATATCTTGGAGAAAGGGTCAAATTTTAAAATGCAAAAGTTTGCGGATTTCCCCCACATATCCTCCCTGCATACCTGTGTACCAGGTACTGGCAGAGGAGCTAAGGGAAAGTAGTGACTATAAACATATCCTGGCTCCTGCCCTCCATGAGCGTCCTCCCTTGGGAGCGACTGGGCATCAGTGTGCATGGCTCCTGTCTAGCTGAAGCACAAGCACCTCAGCTGAGTGCAGAACACAGGTGCTTGTGGAAGTAGTAACCTTGCACGTGCTTGTGGAAGTAGTAACAGTATGGGATGTTGTGTGACTGTATGCAGATTCCTGTATGCAGTGCAGTGACTCCACACGTATGCAGTTCACATGTCTATCTCCCCCTCCAGCTCATGTGTTGAAATCCTAACCACAAAGGGAAATTTCAGAGTGGGGAGAGTCACAAGGGCAGAACCCTGCGAGATCCTTAAGAAGGGGGCAGTCTGCAGCCCAGAAGGGAGCCCTCTCCAGGATCCAACCCTGAGGGCACTTAGAGCTCAGGCATCTAGACTCCAGAACCATGAAGAAGAAATATCTGGCGTCACTAAGTCCACCAGTTTGTAGCATTTGGTTAGAGCAACTGGAGTTGAGACAGTGCAGAATGAAAACCTGTGTCTCCTGAATTGTCTTGAAGGATCCAAGGGTGTGGACAGGTGAGGGTGTTGAGGCTTGGTAGGAGCCTTCTAAGGAGAGGGAACAGAAAAAGCAGGTACAAGGAATTAGCAGACTCAAGGCAAGCAGGAACTCCACTCGGACATGCACAGCTCATGGAGGTGACTAGAGGGGGAGCCATTTAAAGTGAGCATGCTGTAGAGGGAAGTGACTGTTAAGAGTCAGCCCAAGTTTGGGTCCTCTGGAACCATAAAAATGATTAGCAGATGGGTCCATTGCTTTTATTTATTTTTTTTATTTTTTATTTTTTTTGGCACTGGGAATGGAACCCAGGGGCATTCTACCTCTGAGCTATACTTCCAACTCTGTTTTTTTTTTTTTCTTCAATTTTGAGAGAGGGTCTCACTAAGTTGCTGAGGGTTAAGTTGCTGAGGTGGACCTCAAATCTGTGATCCTCCTGTCTCAGCCTCCCAAGTACTGAGATTACAGGTGTGCAGCACCACACCTGACTAAAGAAGTGCATTTAATTGAGTTAACTCTATCAGTTCTCAATAACCTGTGGTTGGTTTCATCAACAACTTCAGCTTCAACCTTCTGGTATTTTTAACCTTTAAAAATCACAATATTCAGCCGGGCATGGTGGCGCACGCTTGTAATCCCAGCATTCGGGAGGCTGAGACCGGAGGATCCAGGTTCACAGCCAGCCTCAGCTATCTAGTGAGGCATTCCGCAACTTAGACTCGGTTTCAAAATAAAGAATAAAAAATAGGGCTAGGGGGGTAGCTCGGAGGTAGAATGCCCCTGAGTTCAATCCCCAGTACTTGAAAAAAAAAATCACAATATTCAAATTCCAAAGTGTAAAAAAATCACTTAAGAAAAAGTTATAGAAACAGGAAAAAATACAGTAAATGTATCTATTCTTCAAATAGAAATATATATATGAAAACTAAGACATTTGTCCCGACTTCTGCTTGTATTTGTGTGTTTGGCCAGGCTGGCGAGTGTGTAAGGACTGTCACACCAAGGTCACACGCAGCAGTGGCGGGACAAGTGTGACATCCTCTGTTCTGAGTGGTGTCCGCCCTGACCACTGCACTGTGTCACCAGGGCTGTACCCCACCAGGAGGGAGCTTGGGCTTTTCTGATGGAATGCTAACCAAGTTTATATCTCGCACACATTTTTTTTTTTTTTTTGCAGTACTGGGGATTGAACTCAGGGGCATTCTACCTTCAAGCTACACCCCCAGCCCTATTTTTTATACTTTATTTTGAAACAGGGTCTCACTAAGTTGTGGAGTGCCTCACTAGGTAGCTGAGGCTGGCCTCGAACCCGGATCCTCCGGTCTCAGCCTCCCGAATGCTGGGATTACAAGCGTGCGCCACCACGCCTGGCTTCGCACACATTTTTTTAATGTTTTCTCTATATTTCTAGAATGGGGAGGAATATGTGGAAAGGCAGGCACACACATGTACCACAGCATGTACACGGGAGACCTGTTAGATGCCTGTCAGGTAGTATCAAGAAGAGAAAGAACTAGAATCTTATTATTCTTGTTTAGTGTCTTGATACAGTCCTAACAATCACAGGTACCCACAGTCACACACACACACACGTGGACACATGCACGAGCACACACACACGCACACACAGCAACCATCAGGAGTGGATGAATGAATGGTCCAGAGCCACCTATTCAAACGTGACAACGCGACAGGAAGCGGGGCCCTCCCTAGCCCCTAGGCAGTCACTGGGAAAATATTGTATCGAATCCATCAGAAAAGGACAGACACCTGCTCTTTTCTTCCCGAAAGGTTTGACTGTAATCATTGACACACTAAAGAATTTCTCAGTGTTGCCAAGATGTATTGCACGAGAATGGTGTGGAATCCACTTTGAGGTGGCAACCACCCTTTTGACAGCCTTCCTGTGGTAGCAGCCAAAGGGACTTCTGCGGGGAAATCCACGGGATCCTGTGTTTCTGCCTCAGTGGGAGGGGGCCCGTCAGACTCCGGGAGGTGGAGCTGGAGGGTAGAGAGCGCTGGTGAGGCCCAGGAGCCAGTGGTCCAGCTCGGGGACTGAACCCGGAGCCCTGGCTGCTTCTTCCGGTCCCACCACATCTGAGCTCCGTGGCTTTGGACAATTGCTTTTCCTCTCTGAACCTGTAAAGTCAGAAGAATTATGCCATCCTTCCAGGGTTATCATGAAAATGAAGTGAAATGGGGCAGATCATGTGAAAAACACACTGTAATTATAAAGCACTTTGTGTGGGTCCCAACACACACACACACACAGAGTAAGTGGCTCTGTTGGTTGGGGAGAGAGAGCACATGCTGATACTCTGGAAATGGGAGTTTTGGGGAGAAACAGAAAGCATAATTTATATGTGTAACATTATATACATGTTAAACGTATCGCATGCAAACTGAGCATGGTTGCACACACCTGCAATCCCAGTACTGAGAAGTCTGAGATAGGTTCCAGGCCAGCCTCAGCAACTTAGCAGGAACCTTAGCAACTTAGTGAGGCCCTGTTTCAAAACAAAAATTAGAAAAGGCTGAGGGGTACAGGTCAGTGGTCAAATGCCCTTGAGCTTGATTCTCAGTACCAAAAAAACAATAATAATAAAAATAAATAAATAACATGCAATTTTTATAATGTTATAAATATATCCTACATGTGTTGCATGCATAACATGTTTTATAACATTTTAAGCATGTTATGTAAACATGCTATGCCATGTGTGTGTTATATATATAACATATTTTATAACATTGCAAGTATATCAACATGTTATATATGTGTTGTAACATGTTTTATGCTACAAATATGTTAAATAAATATGTGATAGTGATATATATGTTATACATATAACATGTAATGTTTTATAATGTTATAAAACAATATAATCATTGGTTGGAGAGAGAGAGGAAACATATGGCGATTTTTGGAAACTGAAGCATTTCAGAAAATAGTTCTCTAAGAGAAGATTTAAATGCCATAGAAAGAAGGAAGAAAAGCAGGACTTCCGAGACCCATGAGGGGATGTGTCCATCATCTATGACACTGGCCCAAAGGTCACCCCGGCTGGTGCCTCTAGAAACTCTGAGATCCAGTGTCTTCTTCCAACTCCTGGTTGTTTTAAGTATAATCACAAGTGTGTGAAGACATCCAACTGAAAAAAAAAAAATGTTGGATAAAAAAGAGATCACTCAGCCAGCCGTGGTGGTGCACGCTTATAATCCCAGCATTCGGGAGGCTGAGACCAGAGGATCCGGGTTCGAGGCCAGCCTCAGTTACCTAGTGAGGCCCTCCACAACTTAGTGAGACCCTGTTTCAAAATAAAGAATAAAAATAGGGCTGGGGGTATAGCTTGGAGGTAGAATGCCCCGAGTTCAATCCCCGTACTGAAAAAAAAAAAAAAAAAAAAAAAAAAAAGAGATCGCTCTGAATAAACATACTATGTGTTCTCCCTTTTCTATAAATCATTTTTTTTTTAAAGGAAGCTACAGTATTTCTAAATGTAATAAGGGGAGACTTGCACCCCAGGCGGGCCATGCCAGTAAGTCGAGGCAGTAACTCGGGGCTACTCTGGGCTCCCAGCACAGCTGGTGCTGGGCTTCAGACACATTTTAAAACCTAGACTTTACTTGGGGACTTCTGGGGGAAGCTAGGAAGCAAGCATTGGCATCCCATCTGGGAAGTTTTCTTACTGCTTTCAAAAGACAACTCTAAGGAGCAAAGCATTTTTTGTGTGTGCGGTACTGGGGATTGAATTCAGGGGCATTTTACCTCCGAGCTATACCCTCAGCCCTATATTTTTTATTCTTTATTTTGAAACCGAGTCTCACTAAGTTGCGGAGTGCCTCACTAGGTAGCTGAGGCTGGCCGCGAACCCGGATCCTCCGGTCTCAGCCTCCCGAATGCTGGGATTACAAGTGTGCGCCACCATGCCCGGCTCGGAGCAAAGCATTTTAACAAGAACTATCCACCACATGCCCATCTGTCTGGAACGAGGCATGAGCAGGCTGTGGACAGAGAGGGCTAACACACACCGGCTGTCATGGAGAGCCAGCAGGAGAACGGCAGATCCTTCCAATGGGGTTGGTATCCTGCTGCTGATTCTACACCGTCAACCCAGTTCTCGTTCATCTTGGACCACACCCTTCCCTAGGAACAGGAGATCAGAGAGAGGACACTCGGGATCCCAGGAGCCAAGGCAGAGGCAGTGGGCTCTGCTTTCTATTAGACTTGGCCTTGGCTGCCCACATGGACCCCAACCCCAGTAGGGTCAGGGGCTGCGGAAGCCAAGTGTGTGCTCAGATGAGGCCCCTTCCACCATAGCAGGGGCCACTTGGGCTCTTGGGAATGAGGACTTTTGTGTTAAGAAAATACTTTCCCAAATGACCGGATCTCTCAGATGGCTGAGCCGCCCCTCTCTCAAGTGTCAAGATCGCACCTTGCTCCTGCAGCTCTCTGTCCCTGGCTGATGCGGGCTGCATGTCCTGAGGAACACTGGACCCAGCTCGGATCTGCAGCCAGGGCAATGAGCTGTGCGTCCGTGTCAGCTGCTCTGCTTCTGTCCTTTCTGATCTCCATATGCTGCATGAACAACATCGCTTATCAAGCCGGGCAGGCACTTCCCCGGAGAGTCCTTTATTCCTAGAATCTAATAAAACCCCTGGCCCAGGAGCAACCACCGGCCAGAGCCGGCCTGGCCTACCACCTCCTTCCCTCATGCCCACTCAGCAGGTCTGTGGGTCCCCGCATCTGTCACAACTCTGTGATGTCAGAATGTGTTCAGGGGTGTCTGCACACCAACTCATTCTGCTTCCAACAGTCTTGGGAGTCTTGGGGTCTTGGCTATTTCCAGACCGTCTGCTGTAGTGTGATCTGAACTCTTACATCCTGCCATTCCCCACCTCTCTCCTGGGGGAGTGTATGTGAGGGTTAACACACCATCACAAATAATCACGTAGCAAAATGCCCACAGGTAGTCGGAGCGAAATAAAGCCAGCTGTCATTGATATAGAGGTGGCTGATCCCGTGATTACCACCACCACCATCACTCTCAAATTGTACTTAAAGGCCCTCGCAAATAAGACCCATCAGTGCCTATCCTAGAATACGAGATGTCATCAAATTTAAAAACCCACTTTGCACCTTTTCATAAATTCAGAATCCACCAGCACCCACCCCAGTATATCTGACACATATACATTATTCATACCCCTCGCTCATCTCACTAAAGGGCCTCTGCAGTCGGATAGATCTGCAGGTTTCATGGGAAGTCTGGGTGAACAAGTATAGGGTGGGAAGCAGTGAGGATGTGAGCACAATATAGGGAGGTGAGGCCCCTCGACGGCTGGGACGCCCCTCAATGGTGGTTATGCCAACAGTGGCTCCTTTCAGGTAGGTAAGCATGCACTCCACCTAAACGTTTGCATTTCACTGCTAAGTCAGCTGGTAATGCTATCAGCTAAAAATTCCTGAGGCTAATAAAAAAGTGTGTAAAATGGGAAGATTAATAAAGCAGACACAAGTTGTGGCCTGCTTTGACTTTAATTCCCCTCTTCCTTCAGTATTAAGGGTTAAATTGTGCACACACACACACACACACACAC
Organism: Graphiurus murinus; assembly: GCA_004027655.1. Classification (NCBI taxonomy): domain Eukaryota; kingdom Metazoa; phylum Chordata; class Mammalia; order Rodentia; family Gliridae; genus Graphiurus; species Graphiurus murinus. The sequence continues at coordinate 38,069 of PVLC010007086.1, read as the reverse complement.
ACACACACACACACGCACACACCAATTAATATCTTGAAGCCCTAACTGCCTAATTGCAGATGCAATTAGTTCAATGAGCTTTGACTAGAGTAGGCTGGGCCTACTACTTCTTTGCCTGTGCCGTCTAAGCTAAGAAGAAGAAGTTGTAGTATTTTCCCCTTTTGCTGAACTTCCCCTCCCCCTCCTCCATCTCCTTTCCTTCTTCTCTTTCTCCTTTCCTCATCTTCCTCTTCCCGTGTGTCCCCTTCCTCCTCCTTTTCTTCTTCCTTCTCCTTCTGCCTTCTGTTTTACGACTCCCTTCTGCCCAGCAGCTAGACACTGGTCTTTGCCAGCCGGGGGTAATCTCGGCTATTTCAGGGTTTCCTATCAGTGTGACAGGTGTCCTTATAAATAGGGAGACTTTGGATGCAGAGATGCAGATTGGAGTTGTGCTGCCAACAACCAGGGGAAGATGGTGAGGCAAAGGAGTTTTCCTAGAAGCTTTAGGGGGAGCACAGGCCTGCCAACACTTGATTTGGAACTTCTACCCTCAGAACTGTGAAAGAAGACATATCTGTTGTCTCAAGCCATTCAGTGCGTGGTACTTTGCTGTGACAATTCAAACACATATACTCAGTGGTAACAGAATTCCTTGAAGAAAGCACCGTGTAACCTAGATCACCCGCTGTGGCTGGAAATCCTAATCTGTCAAGACCAGTGGGCGCGAGCCTCACCTGAACCAATAGAGGGAATTATGTTCCTCCCCTTAGCACATAATTGATTGAAGAATGAGCATGTGACCTTCTTTGGGATCTTTGAAATTTCTGGAACATAGTTTCTTATTGTTAACGTGAGACCCTGCAAGGGTGGTCATCTTTTTATTCTGACTCTGTTCTGTCTGGTGGTGACACTCTCATTGTTGCCAGAAATTCTGGTATCACTCTGAATAAAACCAACATATAGAAGATAGAATCAAGAGGAACCGAAAAGTGGAGCTGGACCCCTGGATAACCTACTACTTCTTTGCCTGTGCTGTCTAAGCTAAGAAGAAGAAGTTGTAGTATTTTCCCCCTTTGCTGAACTTCCCCTCCCCCTCCTCCATCTCCTTTCCTGCTTCCCTTTCTCCTTTCCTCATCTCCCTCCTCCCATGTGTCCCCTTCCTCCTTCTCCTTTTCTTCTTCCTTCTCTTCCTTCTCCTTCTGCCTTCTGTTTTACAACTCCCTTCTGCCCGGCAGCTAGACACTGGTTTTTGCCAGCCTGGGGTAATCTCGGCTATTTCAGGGTTTCCTATCTCCGGGCCTTCTTCTGTGGGTGGTGGTGTCACTGTTCCCAGTCTTCAGTCAACTGTCACCCTGCACGCTGGGGTCTGCTCAGATGCCTTGGGGTTCCTTTGGGGTCTTTGGCCGCTGGGTCACTGCCTTTCTGCTTCTGGTCTGACAGCCCTTGGTTAGACCTGGCTAGCCGCCAAGACTGCAGTATTCACTGAGGAACCCCTAGTGTCTGGGATTGTACTAGACCCTGTGTCCTCTGAACAAGACACAGCATTGGCCTATTCCCTTGGTGAACAGATTCCCTTGGGGAGAAGGATGCACAGATGGGCAGACAGCGTGATCCCTGGCAGGGTGTGGGAAGAAGTAAAGAAACGAGGGGTGGACAGGTCTTGAAGAGAACATTTCAGGCAAATGGAACAGTAAGTGCAAAGGCTAGAGGTGGGAATTGGTCATATGGTCATAGTTGGAGAACAGCAAGGATGCCGTTGTGCCTGAAAAATATATGTATGTGTGCATATGTATGTATAAATATGCATATATATGTATGTGTACACATGCAATCCAGATTTTATAATATTATCAATGGAAAGGTTAGTCTATTTAAGCTCTCTGCCATTACTAAAACTCTGAAATAGTTAATCATATTCTATAGTATTTTTATCTTAGTTTTAAAAAAATGTATGTAGCTACATCTAAATGCTTTCCTTTAGGGTTCCCGTGACCCTTTTATGCCTTTCTAACAAAGTTATTCTGTATCTCACTATTAACAGTATTAATATTCTATATTTGTCATTAAACTCTTTAATATTTAAGGAATTTACCGTGATGAAACTCATAAGGGATAATATATTTTTGGCTTATGGATAATTGTTCTAACATCATTTGGTGAATAGCCTGCCCATTCTTACTGTTAGGGTAAATATTCAAGAAAACAGGCTCTCAAGTAAATTTTCTTTGGTAGTTTTGCCAATTACTAGCTATGTACAATGGGAAAGTCACATAGCCTTTTTGTGCCTTGGTTGTTTAATTCTTAAATCATCTCAGAGTACTGTTACAGGGCTTATATGAGTTCATATACAAGTGTTAATTTCTCCAGGACAAAAAAAATGATGTCAGATTCCTTCTCACAACATATATAAAAGCTAACTCAAAATCAATCACTGGCCTAAATGTAAGAGCTAAAAATATAAAACTATTAGAAGAAAATACTGGAGCAAATCTTTGTGTCCATGAGCGAGGCAGTGGCTTCATAGCTATGACACTAAATTCATAGGTGGCATGGGGAAAAACATGATTCGAACTGTACAAATAATAAAGCATTTGTACATCAAGGAAATGAAAAGATAATCTGGAGAATGGGAGAAAATATTTGCAAATCATATATCTGGTAGAAGTCTTACATGCAGGATGTCTACAACTCAACAAAAGAAACACAAATAACTCAATTTATAAATGGAGAAAGGACTTGAAAAGACATCTATTTAAAGGAGATATTCTTGGGGTATGGTTAAATGAGAAATGTGTGCATGTATGCCTTTACCTTTACCAGCTTGTACCTAACAAAGATGTATGATTACAATGCACCAATTAAAAATAAATAAATTATTTTAAAAAAAGATATCCAGTGGCCAGTAAGCTTGGGAAAAGATTCACATGATCAGTCATCAGGAAACGGAGAGTCGAATCACAATGAGACAGCACATCTCACTCATTGGGATGACAAAAATAAAAAGTACAGCCAAGTGTGGGAGAGGGGAAATTGGAACCCTCGCACATTGCTGGTGGAAATATCAAATGGTGTGGCTCCTTTGGATAATAGTTTGGCACTTCTTCAAAACGTTAAACATGGAGTTACCATGTGACCCAGCAATTCCACTGGAAAGAAATACATCCATACAAAAACTTGTACATGAATGCTTATAGCAGTACTACCTATAATAACTAAAAAAGGGAAAAAACCCAAACACCCATAAACTAGAGAATGGATGAAAGAAGAATGAGGGGAATCTGTTTCTGCAGCTCTATCAGCTGTACAGATACAATGACGTGAGTGAATGAACGCTGGAAGCAATTTGCTACTTGAAAAAAGCCAGGCACAAGTGACTATATGGTACCTGACTCTCTATGAAATGCCTCAAACAGGCAAATCCGTAGAGATAAAAGGTAGGAGGTGGGCTGGCAGGAGGGGGCCTGGTGAGCCTCTGCTAACAATCAGAAAGTTTCATCTGAGGTGAAAAGATCTTCTGGAGTTACAGAGCAGTGATCACTGCACAATTCTGTGAATACACTAAAAAAACACTGAACCGTGTGCTTTAAAACACGCTTTTATGTTATGTGAGTTATATCTCAATCAAACTGTTTAACAATATAATTCCCAGGACAGTTAGTAACTTCTACTGGGGCTGTGTAACAGTTCTTAACAGTTTGGATTTTGAAGTTAGATTACCTGGTTGCCAATTCCAGTTATCCTGTGTATTAGTTTTGTACAACTTGGAAAAATTCTAGAACCTTTGCAAGCCTCAAGTTCCACATCTGTAAAGGGTGGGGGGTGGTAACTGCTATATTTTCTAGAGTGAGTATTAAATGATAGGAAATCTTGACAGCAGAGTATCTGCCAAAGATTGAAGATGAGTTCTCTATTAGTGGAAGTCACTGTGCTCACACTGAAAATTCTCATGAATACTTTTTAAATTTTTAATTCCCACACCAATGTCACATGGTTTAAATAATTGTCTTTTTATAATCTGTTAAAGTCATGATAAGGAGAGATCTGCCTCTCCCTCTGCCTCCTCCTTGCAATCTCCCCTCTCCATTATGTAATACTCAAAAACATGAAATAAAATATTAAATGAAACACAGTAAATGAAATCATTGCTCAAAACCATGAAACGTCCCCATTTTCCCCAGTGTTCTTGTAAGTCCCTTAATAAAGAGGTGCATCTTTCTCTACCTGGCACTTAGATATATTTTATAAGTTTTTCATGCAGACATTTGGCTTTTGTATGCCATTTTAAGGATATTTTGCCTCTCTCTCTGACGTATAGCCTAAGCTTGGCTTCTTCCCATTTCATTCCATTGGACTCCTAGTCATCTTGAGTGTTTCTGGCATATTGACAGTCACATGGTAAGATGGCCAACAGCAAGGAGACTCCAGGAGACGCCAGGAGACATGCAGATCAGTTCCAACAGTAGCCGCCAGGTTCACGCATTCATCCAACAAACACTTGCTGAGTTCCCAGCTTGTGCCAGTCACAGCACAAGGCAGTTTGCGCAGCATCTGAACTGGGGTCCCCAGTCGGCTATCTTCCTGTCGCATTTCCTCATTGCCCTCCAGACAAACCCCTTCCCCTGCATATCTGCAGGGGGCACACGGGGCTCATCTGGTCATGAGGGGGATCACACTTCCTGGGGAGCAGTGGGGCGTCTGCCCATAGGGTGTTGGGCTGTGTTATATACTTGGGCATGTAATACTGTGAGGAAGGTGGGGGTGACCCGGCCACTGGATATTTTAACAAATGTTACCCTTGCAGAAGGGCTGTGAAGGGTATTTTATTCTTGTAAAGGAGAATGAATCCGGGGGAAAGCCATGGGGGCTGATGAAGAAGTGGTGGTCACTCCCAATGGCTAGGAGAACAAGTGTGTGGTCAGATCTGTGATTTATTTGGACAATGGTCATCCTGTCGTCTGTGCTGAGACATCACAATGGGGGGGTCTTGTTCTTGTATTGATCCATCTTGGTCATAGAGCGGTCTTGTCTGAAGTTGGGTATCTTGTGACACTGGTTAACATGACATCAAGGCACATGTGGGGGGTTCTGGCCGGCTCCTGAATACCAGGCCTGCTTTCTTTCCTCTCTCTCTCTCTTGTTTTTCTTAATCATTGTTCTCATGTCACTGATGCTAACATAATTCTTCTCTAAAAGGAAGCAGAATGTGATGCCTAGTTTTGCTTAGTCTTCACTGAAGCAGAGCAACATATAGATGTCACCCTCAAGGGCAACTAAACCAGTGTGTTGCAAGCTCAGCTGGGATGAGCTCCTAAGCCACCTGCTCTACCATGAGCCTTGGGACAGGTGCACGAAGGAAGCTTCCAGAAAGGTGAGCCTGGAGGTCTCCCTCTGATCATTTATTCTGTGTGGAGTGCAGGCGTCTGGACTCTGAGGCATGCTTTTCCCTTGAAGACTCCCCGATGGGACCCTCTGCAGGGAGCGTCTGGACTGCTCATGCTAGGACACCTCCAAAGACAAAAGCCCCGGGGCAGTCTCTGATGGACATTTGCAATGCCTGCCAGTCAGTCATGGAGTGTCCAGGGCCACCAGGGCAGTGGCCCACCATCTGCTCTCTGCAGTTCAGCTGTAGCTGAGGCAGGAAGGCAGAGACAGGTGGGGTCAGTAGACCTTCAGACGTACTGTCTGGCCACCTATTCACTTATATCCCCACACCTGTAAGCCAAATGACTCCAGAATCTCAGGCTAGATATCCACATTTTTGTGTCCATCCACTTAGCTATTGATGTCAAGGCCCATTATGGGAGGGCAGAGCCCACAGACCCCCAGGCAAATAAAAGCTCTTTATTCCAAAGCTGGGTGAACAGGGAAGGTTGCTTGAATGTTGGCTCATTTTGGGCACCAGAACTAAAGCTTTAATTGCCAGTATGTTATATAATAAATCCAAGAGGACTATACTGGATTTTTCCTTTTGTATTGGGCATTGAACTTAGGGGCATTCTACCTCTGAGCTACACCCTCAGTGTGTTTGTTTGTTTGTTTGAAACAGGGTCTCACTAAGTTGCTGAGGATCTTGCCAAGTTACTGAGGCTGGTCTCGAACCCACAATCCTCTGCCTTAGCCTTCCAAGTACTGAGCTTACAGGCATACACCCCTGTTCCCAGCTTGCAGAGGATTTTATTAGCATGACAATGGCAGTCTCAATACTTTCATTCTCCTAAAGAAAAGAGAACTGTAGAGTAAATAGTGCTCAGCTGATTCTGATCTTCATCTTTGTGTTAGTCTATTCTCTGTAACTATAACTAAATCTGGATGGCTTATAAAGAAAATAGGGTTAATTAGCTCACAGTCTGGAGGCTGAACACCCTCCTAGCATAGCACTGGCTCAGGTGAGGGCCACCTGGGCTGCATTAGGTCATGGCAGATGTCATCATGGTGGGAACACATGCAGAAAGAGAGAGATCACATGACAAGACAGGAAGCCAGAGAGGCTGGGAAGGGGCCAGCCTTGCTCTTTCAGTACAACCTTCTTGTAAGAATTAACTAAGGTCTCAAGAGAAGTGCAGCACTTACTTCTGAAGTCAACATCTCCAGTTATCTAAGAATTCCCCACTGGATCCCAACTCTGAAAGTTTCGATGTCACCTCCCAACACATCCACACTGAGAACCAAGCTCCCAACACACGAGCAAACCAGATCCAAAGCGTAGCAGTCCTCTCTGCATGGAAGTAAAGACCAGCCTTAACTTACGGCTCCAGGGGTGTGGCCAGACTCTTGTCTCTGGATGGAACACGAGATCTGCTCTGTACTGGGAAGACACCATCTTATTTTCTCTCTTATTACTTAGCTGCTATTCTTACTCAGTTGGAGTCTTTATTGTCGATGATGAAGGAGGCAGTCATGTGCATTCCAGGAGGAAGGCAGAGCCATGGGAAGGCTGTGAGGCCATAGGCAGTTCCGTATGTTCTGCCAACAGCACTGCGAAAGCAGAAGAGCAAAGTTCAAAGGACTGGCCATGAAGTCCTCACCTGCTAGTGAAGACTGTGCATTGCACTTGGGGTGAGTGGCCAGCCTCTTCATTTTTCCTTTCTTTCTCTAATGAGGATAGGTAGGTAGGTAGGTAGGTAGGTAGGTAGGTAGGTAGGTAGAAAGAAAGAAAAGAAAGAAAGAAAGAAAGAAAGAAAGAAAGAAAGAAAGAAAGAAAGAAAGAAAGAAAGGAAGGATAGATAGATGATAGAGATGGAAGATGATAGATAGATAGATAGATAGAGGGGATGTGGGATGGAGGACATTTTGCAATATGTATTTTTAGGTGTTCCTTTCGTCTCCACTTCTTGCAGTTGATAATACAGCAAGAGAAGGCACCTTTCTCTGCAGAGAGAATGGGGAGGAAAGAGCATTCCGTGACCACTAAATGCATTAATAAGCCCATAATACCAGATAGATAGATAGATAGATAGATAGATAGATAGATAGATAGATACATAGATACATAGATAAGATAGGTAGGTAGGTAGATAGGTAGATAGATACATAGATAGATACATAGATAGATACATAGATAGATACATAGATAGATAGATAGATAGATAGATAGATAGATAGATAGATGGATGATAGGTAATGAGCTTTTTCTTAAAACAATAAAATCACAAGACATATACTGGTATGCATTTGCTTTGGGGTTGACAATATTTCATAGTTGCCCTTCTGGTTGACTCCACACAGCTCCGTCTCATTCTTCACACTTGGTACCCTGCATTCCACTGTGCGATTAGTCATCATTTTCATAACTGTTCTTCTAGTGGGCATTCAGCTTGGACACACTGCTGTGTGTTCATGTCACTTTGTAACAGCCTCCGTGGACGATGTGAGTAGTGGGTTCTCCAACTCTGTCGCAGCAAGAAGGGACGCAGGAGAGAGCGCAGGGAGGCTGGCACCTGGCCGCAGAAGATCCTGTGGTATGGAGGACATTTTGCAATATGTATTTTTAGGTGTTCCTTTCGTCTCCACTTCTCATATGCTACTAAATGCTACTAAAGAACAGTCCTCCCTCCCCCAGAGATGCAGGTCAAATGCCAGTTTGTCTGCGGCTCATTTATAGATTTGCTTCAGAATGGGCCATTGTGAGAAAGCTAGAAAGAGAACGGAGTCAGAAAGTGCTCTGCAATTCAGAGTTTAGAGCCATCCATCATCAATGTGAAAACAGAAAGGAGAGCGCTTTTGCTCAGACCCTGTTGATAATACAGCAAGAGAAGGCACCTTTCTCTGCGGAGAGAATGGGGAGGAAAGGGCATTCCGTGCCCACTAACTGCATTAATAAGCCCATGATACCATTGTCCTCACCCCACGCAGCCATCGCTGTTACCTTCGCTCTGCAGTGAAGGCAGGAGAAAAGACAGGATAAGTGCATGCCCATTAAAAAATAATGTTTCGTCTTGTCTCCACCATTACGTCCTGACACCTCTGATAAGCCTTTCTCCTGGGCCACTGTAAAACCATTTCCACACCTTAAAAATTGGCAACTATAATCGGAGTGACTCTGTTCTGTTCACTGAATCCTGGTCTTCCAGACAATCACTGTGAAAGGCAGAAGATTATACATTAAATGATAAAAACACTGCCATGAGAATAGGCAGGTGTCAGGCAGTGGGTTTGTGGAGTTAGAACACCCCTAGATTCAGTCTCAAATTAAAAAAATAAATCAAGGATATACATTAGGTACTAATGTGTTAGCTTTTTTCTAGTGGTCATAACAAATTGCCACAAATTTAGCAACTTCAAAGACATGCTTGGGCTGGGGGTGCAGTTCAGTGGTAGAGCATGTGCCTAGGATACACAAGTCCCTGGATTCCATCCCCAGTACACAAAACAAACACTCTTTCAACATCTCAGAGTTGCTTAATTTAGAAATATACTCAGGATGTGCAAATCCCTGGGTTCCATCCCCAGTACACAAAACAAACACCCTTTCAACATCTCAGAGTTGCTTAGTTTAGAAATATACTCAGCTTGGCTGGTTTCTCTTCTTTGCACACCATGAATCTGAATTGGTGAATATATAGGCTTGTGCTTGTCTCTGGAGGACCGGGGACAAATCACTTCCAAGGTCATTGGTGTTGCAACAGAATTCTGCCCTGTGTGCTGTAGGACTGAGACCTTGCACCCCAGCCAACTGTCAGCTGAGGTCATCTGAGCTCAGAAGCCGCTTTCTATTCCTGCATATAACCACATACCTCTCAGGATTAGCCAGTGCAAGGTGAGTCCTTTGGACACATGAAGTCTCTCTGACTCAACTTCTCTCTCATTTCTTCTGCACCTGCTGGCCTATCCTTCCGCTTTCCTCTTCCACTTCTGGGGGCCCATGCAATTGCCCTGAGCCCCACCCTGCATTAGTCAACTTCCCATCACTGTAACAAATACCCAAGGTTGTCAGCTCACAAAGAGGGGAGACATGTTTGGGCTTCTACTCTAGGAAGTTTCAGTCCTCGAGCACTTGACCCATGGTTTTTGTGCCTGTGGCGAGATGGTGTGTCATGGTGGGAGTATGGGGTAGAGCAAAGCCAACCCTACCTCATGGCCAGGGAGCAAAAGAGGAAGCAGAAGGGGTTGGTGTCCCACTGTCTCCTTAGAGGACATGACCCCGGTGAGCAGAAGACCTCTTAACAGGCCCCACCCCTTAAAGGTTCCTCTGCCTTCTAATAGCAACAACCCCAGGGACCAAACCTTTAACACATGGGCTTTTGGGGGATGCTCAAGATCTGAATGGTAGCACAGACAGTTCAAGAGATAGATAGATAGATAGATAGATAGATAGATAGATAGATAGATAGATAGATAGATAGATAGATAGAGATAGAGATAGAGATAGATATAGATATAGATATAGATATAGATATAGATTTTTTGCAGTACTGAGGATTGAATTCAGGGGTATTCTACCTTCGATTTATACCCCCAGCCCTATTTTTTATTCTTTAACTTGAAACAGGACTGAGTTGCAGAGAGTGGCCATGAACCTGTGATCCTCCTGTCTTAGCCTCCCAAGTACTGGGATTACAAGCATGCCCCACCATGCCCGGCTTAAGATACCAATTTTGAAGTCAGATGATGATTAGCAACCTTGATTCCATCTCCAGAGTCCTGTTTACTTTGTAGAGTAACATGCTCAAGCTCCACAGGTTAGTGTGTGGAGGTCTTTGGGGGTACTGTTGTCCTGTCCACATCTGTCATGCAGGAGGATGGTGAATGTCTTGTCTTTGAGTCCTTCTCCAGGTCACTGGAGGAAAGAACCTTGTGACTGTAGTGGATCATGCATGACATGATCTGAAATTATAGCAGGAGTTTCAGAGTAGAGCCTGAGTTCATGAATCACACGATCATGGAGCAGGAGCCGTCTGGCTCATTGTCACAGGGCTCACACTGCTCCACTTGTGGCAGCACACACACACACACACACACACACACACACTCAGTGGAAGAATGGACAGGTGAATACCCAGAAAAAGTGAGTGAACATTCCCCCAAATGGGAATTGTCGCCTCAGTGGGATCTGAGCTCCTTTATTCCCTGTGCTATTCCATAATTACATGCCAGAAGCATCCTCTGTACTCCAATCAACGCTGGGTCCCAGCAATGTGATGGTGAGCAGATCAGGAAAGCTTACTCTCACAAAGCTTATGATCTGACACTAGCTTTAACCAAGTAAACAAATGTATTGTTAAAAACATGGGCTAAATGTTAAATGTTGTGAAGGCATTGGACAGACATCATAGGAAAGATAAGCATGTCAGCTTTCTGTCTCTGTGACAAAATGCCTGAGGAAATCAGCATAGGAAGATGGAAGGTTCATTTTGACTCGTGGTCTGAGAGGTTTCCACCCATGCTTGCTTGGCTCCATTGCTTTTGGGTCTGTGGCGAGTCAGAACATCATGGTGGGAGTGACAGGTGGCGCAAAGCTGCTCGCCTCCTGGTGGCCAGGAAGCAAAGAGAGAAAGAAAGAAAGAGAGGAAGGGCCAGGGTCCTGACGCCCCCTTCCAGTGCAGGCCCCGGGGACCTGGCTTCCCTCCAGCAGCTAAAGATTCTGCCATTGTCACTAGCACCACGGTGAGGAAGCTCTCAACAAACGAGTCCTCAGGGACCTTCAATATCCAGCCCATTGCAGTGAGAGAGAGAAGCTGATTTTTTAGTACAAAGCTGGAAAAAAAAAAGAGAGATTTCTTAAGCTGACTTCTGGGGAAAAAGACTCAAATGGGATTTATGATCAGGAGACTGCTGAGGGCCCTTGGGAGTGGCGACTCTGTAGGGTGGAGGAGGTAGGGGGGCACACAGAGAGGCTGGGGTGCAGGTCAGGCAGAGGAAGGCCCCTGCTGACCCCACCAGGCCTGAGGCTGGGAGCGCCCTTCGGAGTCACCTGGAGCCCCCAGGAGGCCTGGCTGTGAACCAGCGCAGCGCCAGACCTGGCCCCTGTGCGTCGTCACACTGGGACGCCCCCTGGCTTTTCTGGAGGCAGGCGTGGCACGCGTTCTTCATGGTCAGCAATGCTCACGATTATGAACATTCAGTATACTTAATACCGCCAGGCACCGGGGCACACACCTGTAATGCCAGGACTTGGGAAGCTGAGACAGGAGGATCGCAGCCTGGACGCCAGCCTCAGCAACTTAGAGAGACCCTCGGCAACTTAGCAAGACCCTGTTTCAAAATAAAAATAAATAAATAGGACTGCGATGTAGCTTGTCCTGGGTCTAATGCCCAGTACCACCCCCAAATTATATATATATATATATATATATATATATATGTATATATGTGTGTATGCATATATAAAAGCATATATAAACATATATATATGTAATGCCCAGTACCACCAAAAAAATTATATATGTATGTATATGTATATATGTATGTATATACATGTGTGTGTGCATATATAAAAAATATATAAACGTATATATATAATGCCAAGTACCACCAAAAAATTTATATATATGTATGTATATATGTGTATATATGTATGTATATATATGTGTGTGCATATATATGTATAAGTATATATAAATATATATATATGCACTTAATATCAACAACTGTATACTGTATATGCATCAAAGTAATCAAGAAGCCCGGTCCTGGCCAGAGGTGTGGGAGGTTATAATGGACTTTCTTGAGTTCACTTCCACTGCCGTTGACTGGACGCTGGGCTTTCTTCTTACTCTCTACCCTCACAATGGCCAGTGCACTTTAAACTGCAAACTGCAATATTCCGCCCTCCCCTGGCCCAGAGTCCAGTCTTTTCATTCCAGGTCACTTTCTCCTATTGTGTTGGGGTGACCTGAGTAGCTGGCGAGGGACAAAGGAGCTTTTACATGTCTTCGCTCTGGCTATTTCTCTAATACTTACCATCAAAGCTCTCTGTTTGACAAATAGCCGACATCTTAACGCCAGGCTCTGATGTCAACCAGTGTCCTGCAATTCAGTTCACCTCTGTCTCTGCCTATCCAGAGTCAGCATCTGTGACCTTGAATGAAAGGGAAGGTTCGCTAGGAGACTTCCCCTGCTTCAGACATCAGCAGTTAGTGTGAACCCAAGGCTACCCACACTTCTACCTGGCCAGCAGCAAATCCGGGGCTGTACAATCTCCTAAGGTCTGATCATTTGCAAGACATCTCACCAAACTCAGAAAATAAAAAGTCTACAAATAAAGACTCAGAAGCATATGGCAGGATGCAAGAGTCCCAAGCTCAGGAGCATGTGTTCTTGTAGAGTTGGGGTGCAGCACTCCCCAGAACATCAGTATCTTCACCAACCAGGAACCTCTGAGTTTCATTGCTTACAGTCATTGTTGTTGTTTTGTTTCTTTTTTGATGGTATAGTACTGGGGATGGAACCCAGGGCCCCCCGGATGCTAAGTGTGCACTCTACCACTGAGCTATACCCCCAACACTAGAGGTTTTACCCAAGTCTCATCACTGAGGCATGGTTTTGGTTGAAGCACTGGCCACAAGATTAAACTCAATGTCCACTCCTCCCTACTTCCCCCAAGGTCAAGGATGGGGCTCATTGTTCCAATCCTCTAATCACCAGCTTGATTTTTCTGGGTGGCCCGGCCCTCCCTGGATATGATCTGGGGGCTACCTTGAGTCTCCACATTAGCAAAAACTCAGGTATGGCAGAAAGGAGTTGTTAAGATCAACAAAAGACATTTCCATCACTGAGAAAACTCATGGGTTTTTGAAGCCATGTCCATGAACTGTGGACAAAGACTAGATTGTTCTGTTTTGTTTTGTTTTGTTGTTTGTTTGTTTTTTTGTTTGTTTTTGCAGTACTGGGGATCGAACTCAGGGGCATTCTACTTCCGAGCTATACCCCCAGCCCTGTTTTTTATTCTTTATTTTGAAACAAGGTCTCACTAAGTTGCGGAGTGCCTCACTAGGTAGCTGAGGCTGGCCACGAACCCAGATCCTCTGGTCTCAGCCTCCCGAATGCTGGGATTACAAGCGTGCACCACCACGCCCGGCTAGATTGTTCATTATCATGTTAGATAGTCAAGTATACGTGGCTTACTGAGTATGTATGTTTTGAGTCCTCTGGGACACAGCCTCTAACTGGGTCAGGGGAATGATAGGAGCTGGATAACTTCCACCCCTGTGATGTTCCTGCCATGAAGAGGCCTTTGCTGCAGGATTCTCTCTCTGGCAGCACCCATCCTAGGTAAGGTGGCAATGGAACTGCGGGGTCTTGGGAAATCCCGGTATCTTTCCTAACTAACCTCACACGCCACCTGACATCTTTCTACTTCTTATTTATTTCTTCATGCTCAGAGAGGCATAGGGTAAACATGTTACTACTCAACAAAAATAGAATACTGGAAAATGCAAGTCCCATTTTCCACGGTCACAGACACCGCAGCCATAGAGAGGCTCTGGTGTGCCCTCCTGGGTTGGGTCTGTGGAGGGCACAGGCAACTCAAGCCTTGGCACTCTAATAACCCGGGACAAAATTTCCCTTTCCCCCTCACTTTCCTGAATTTTATTTTATGCACTAGGAAGCGAGGGAAACTGAGGTGATGATTGGATATAGCAGAATTTAATAAGTACTTTGTGGGAATCTGGTTTTAGAACTCTAGAAAGTTCAAGGACATAGCACCTTGACCCCAAGCCTGGGGTCACAGAAACCAAATCTGGGGCAATAGTAGGAGTCCTCAGGACTTTTCTTGGCCACCTGCCTGGCCCTTTTGGTAGAATATGCATATTTTAGAGGAAGAAAAATATATATAATAGAGTATATATTATATTTTTTCTTGGCCACCTAGCTGGCCCTTTTAGTAGAATATAATATGTGTGTGTGTTGTGTGTGTGTATGTGTGTGTGTGTATGTATGTGTGTGTGTATAGAATATAATATTACTATATTACTTTAAGTAAAATTCTATTATATATAGAATAGATATTCTAATTATAACACTTACTTCTAGATATTTTTAGAAATGAAACAATAAGGGGAAAAGGTTGAAAAGTCTCTCCTGCTCTCAGCTGTTTCAATCAGCATTCTCACTATTGTAATCAAAATCCCAAACACCTGACAACCACAGCTTAGAAGAAGGAGGTTTATTTGCTCACAGTTCTGGAGATTTCAGGGGTTCACTGCATGTCAGGCCAGGTGAATTTTGCAGAGCTCAGGGCATGGTACAGAGAGGGTGCCAGGGATCTGCTCTCACAGCACAGAGGCCAGAAGCAAAGAGAGAGACCAAGGCCACACCCCCAGAAACTCCGCCTCAGTGACCAAGCTCCACCCCCAACATGGCTGCCTTGTTTACATGAGATCTAGGGGAACATGCTTAATCCAAGCCATAACACCAGCATTTAAAGGTGGTGTCATAAGGGAGACCTAATAGAAGTCTTTCTCTTTTACCTGCTCAGGATCTGAAAAATAGAAGGGAGACAAAAGAGCAAAACCACAATCTTACTTGTCATTAATGGAAGTCATGTGCAACAATACTGTGTGTGTCTGGACTAAAAAGATCCTCATTGTTTGAGCCAAGAATCCAACAGACTTGCAGAGAGTTCTGAGCATCCCTGGACTCCAGCCACCCACCTCTGTGCTGTACCAAAGCCAAACCACCATGCCTACCTCATGGATGCAGGTGCAATTTTAGTTATCTGTGGCTTTGAGCAAATTATCATAGAGCATATATTATCATGCCACAGTCCTGGCTCAGGTGTTCAGGCACAGCTAGCCCAGGCTCTGCCTCAGGCTCCTCAGGGCTATAGTCCAGTGTCCACCTGGACCAAGGTCTCACCGGAGACTCCAGGGAGAAGGCTCCTCCTGAGTTCATGTGGCCCTTGGCAAGATCAAGGTCCTTGTGGACTACTGGGCTAAAGGCCTCCGCCCCCACTTGGCTATTGGAGAGAGGCCACCCTGACTTCCTTGTATTGAGGATCTCCGCACTGTTCTGCATATTCCAAGTGTTATAGTTAGATACAGAATGGCCCCTTGAAGAGTCATAAATTGTTTGTAGTTGTTGTAATCCCAGCAGCACTCTAGGTCAGCAGGGTGTAACTGGAAAAGGCGGGTCCCTGGGGATGCAGCCTGAGGGATGATGTATGGTTCCTCCTCTCTCTGATTGCTCCCTTGCTTCTGGCCTCCATCCTGTGAAGAGCACAGCCCATTGTACACTTCCTCTCTCTACCTCTTGCTGCCATGTCCTGAGATCTCTGGTCTCCAGCCTCGCACAGACTGAAGCTGAAACTATAAGAAAACAAATCTTCTTTTCTTTAAGTTACATGGGCAGTCTTTTAGATAATAGCTCTAAGAATGAAGGCTGGAACACCAAGAAAACATGCAACTCAAGGAGTTAACAAAGAGCACAGGATGGAAGTTCGGCCTCACCTAAGCTAATTACAGAAGTGACATTCCCCTCTGCCATGTTTCATTGGTTAGAACCAAGTCACAGGTCCTGCTCACACTCAGAAGCAAAATTCCACAAAAGCATGGATGCCCAGGGACAGGATCCCTGGTGAATGCATGTTACTTAGGGACTTGCAACTCCCAAAACAAACTAGAGCTACCTGTATCATCCTTCCAAACTCACTGTGAAGTGTAAGTCACTCCTTCCTACCTGAATTGAAACAAGGGGGGAGGCACGCTCCAGTGTGAGTGCGCCCCCAGTAGTCTGACGTGCTAGAAGCTTGTTCCTCCCTGAGTGGCTTGTTCCTCCCCCTGAGTGGGACCTTTAAGAGGCAGGGTAGGTGGGATGACTTATGTCACTGGGGATTGGGGGGTGCCACCCCAGGGAAGGATGGCAGGATCCCAGTGTCTCTCTGACTTCTTTTCTAATGTGATCTCTTCCTCACACATATACACTCCTGCAATGATACAGTGCAACCGAGAGGGTCCTGAGCAGAGGCGAGCCTAAACCAGTGTCCTGCCCTTTCAGCTGTAAAACTGTGAGCTAAATAACCCTACTTTCTCTGAAAAGTTACCTTTCCCTGGGTATTGCATTACAGTAGTGCAAAATGGACTAAGAACGAATAGGAAGAGTCAAGGAGTATTATACCAACAGGGTTGATCCATGTGGAAGGAAATATCAGGAGCAGCGAACAAAATCCCCTTGCCCCCAAATGATTCATAAACATCGTGTTAAATCTGGTGATGGGATTCTTTTTCTCTATTACTACGTGCTTACACATTTTTCTGTAACCAGAAACATATGAACTTCCTATTTAAGAGCCTATCCCTGATTCTGGTCTGTATTTTGTCCGCTTCTTCTGTGTCGTGCAGTATTTTCTACTACATGATTTTTAGTAGTCTGCACTCTCCACCACATACCTCGCTAGGTGATGACTTAGTTGGAGA
Source organism: Graphiurus murinus (assembly GCA_004027655.1). Classification (NCBI taxonomy): domain Eukaryota; kingdom Metazoa; phylum Chordata; class Mammalia; order Rodentia; family Gliridae; genus Graphiurus; species Graphiurus murinus. The sequence goes on along the minus strand of PVLC010007086.1, from coordinate 21,237 downwards.
GCCCATTACCTAGCCAGGTGATGACTTAGCCCTGCCTTGGAGAGCCCACTGTGCCTTCCAAGCCCTTATAAACTCCCAGCTGCTGAGTAGCTTAGCATCCTGTGCCCAGAGACAGCATGCTGGAGACAAAGGGATGGAGGAGCCCAGCAATCTGCAGAAAGACTTGCACAGGATGAAGTCTGAGGGGCTACTTGTGGGTGAGGGGGGTCTTGTCAGTCCCTGGAACTGATCTGATAAGCAGGGAAGGGCACCGAGAATGACAGAGTCCTGGAGACACAGTGACACCAGGTCACAGCCAGCTACTCTTTTCCATGTGCCAGCACAGCCCTTCATGGGAGCAGCATCTAATTACTTGTAGCAGCCTCCGTGGGCCGGAGAAGTCACTAATCTTTCAGATGGTCTCATTAGCAATGAGGCTGGGAACATCGGCCCCGCCTAGCGCCGCTCCACAGCCATCACTGGGCGGCCACTGGCCCTTCAGGGGGGTCTTAATGTGAGTGTTGCCCTTTCACTGATAAGAAAAAATTGGAGATAAAAGGAGACCCCAGTGAAGTCCTGTGGGGATTCAGAAATCACAGGCCGATTCTTCAAGAGGCCACGTCTTATGCTATATGAGCAAGACATCCTCCACGAAGGTTTATTGTAAAGGTGAATCTTAAAACAATTTTAAATGAACCACTGATGATGTATTACACTAACGTAAACCTTTTATTTCCAGAGTTTTCCACATAGAGCCATATGCCAACTTCCTTTCCTGCCCCTGATACATCCTTAATGGCAGTATCCTAAACCAAGCCTGGTGGCACATGCCTGTCAAACCAGCTAATCGGGAAACTGAGGCAAGAGGATTACATGTTTGAGACCAGCCTGGGCAACTTAACAAAACCCTGTCTCAAAATAAAAAGTAGAGCCGGGCGTGGTGGCCCACACCTGTAATCCCAGTACTTGGGAGGCTGAGAGAGGAGGATCACAGGTTCATGGCCATCCTCAGCTACTTAGTGAGGCCCTCTGCAACTTAGTGAGACCCTGTTTCAAAATAAAGAATAAAAAATAGGGCTGGGGTGTATCTCAGAGGTAGAATGCCCCTGAGTTTCATCCCCAGTAATAAAAAATAAATAAACAAAAAGTAGAAAGGGCTGGGGTGTAGCCTAGTAGTAGAGTTCCCCTTGCTTCAATCCCCAGTACCCTTCCTCAAAGGAAATAGCTTTTTCCTCCCTTTTTTCATGTTCCTAATCCATTGTGTTCTCTTTACAACACAATGGTCCCACGCATGGCACTATAGGAATTTTTCAGAGATGTCACAGATGGCAGGAAGAATGTTGGAGTTCTCAGATACTGCCTAGACTAAGCTTGCAACAGAACCTCTGATCCCCAAACCTGCATAGGTGATTCTGCTGGCCCCAGCTTTACCATTGCTAGACTCAGAAGAGTCTACATGCTGTCTTAGGTTTAAATGCCAAGGTTATAAAGTCAAGGTCACTGTGAGTAGAATCTGCAAAATCTACAGGATGTGAGGGTACGTAGGCTGGGGCATAAAAGGCAACATAATTTTAGACTCCATGTTGATTTAAAACAGCCCCCCCACCCCAGGTTTCAGATGTGTCAGCCAGCGTGGGGGTCTGTCCCTTGGGACTGTGGCAGGGGACTGGAGATGAAATGCCTCTGGTCTCCCCCCTCCCCTTCCAGCTACTTGGAACCTCTGCCTCTGCTCAAGGAGGCCATGGTGGCCTCAAATCTGTGCTCCCCCTGTCATTTTTGTGTGTAGTACTAGGGGCACTCTATCACTGAGCCACACCCCCAGAACCACTTTTTTAAAATTATCATTTACATCAGGCATGGTGTCACACACCTGTAATCCCAGTACTTAGGAGGCTGAGACAAGAGGATTGCAGGTTCAAGGACAGCCTCAGCAAGTAATGAGACTCTCAGCCACCTAGTAAGACCCTGTTTCAAAAAAAACATAGGGCTGGGGGATGTAGCCTGGAGGTAGAGTGACCCTGGGTATGAGCCCCAGTACCACACAAAAAAAATATTTTGAGACAGGGTCTCACTAAGTTTCCAAGGTTGGCCTTAAACTTGTGCTCCTCCTGTCTTAGCCTCCCACAAAGTAGGATTATAGTCATACACTACTGAACCCAGCTGCTCCCTGAGTCAAATCCCAGCATTCCAGGCTGTAAACAGAATTGGCGTCTGACCTGACACCCAACACATCACACACTCCAAAGGTCTGGCTACCTCATGAACCTCCTCCTCAGACCTGCCAGGCTGCCGATTCCATCCCTGCCCTTGGTTACCATCCATCCACAATTCCCATGTTGAGCTGGGAAATACACCAGGCACTTTGGGTAATTATGCAATCGCATCTGCCGAGTTCAGATGGTGAAGCTGATGTTCAAGGTTAAGCACTGACCCAAGGCTGCCCACAAGGTGGCCCACTGCCCTCATTTGCCTAAGATTCTCTCTGCCTTAATCCTGAAAGTCCTGCATCCTAGGGACACCTGCTGGTGGGAATTAAGGAGCAGAGAGGTAACCCTGTGCTCAGTCCAGGTCACGTGTTCTGAACTTCTGCCTGTTTTCCCAGCTCTGCTTCTCAGAGTTGTACAGGGTTTGTTTTAACCGATATTAGGTGCTTTGCCCCACATTGGTCCTGGGCTCCGTACATCTTCTCATATCAAAGCTCTGCTTTTCTGAGACCTCTTTCTCTGCTGCACCTGCTCCCACTGGACATTTAGGAAGTAGGGGTGGGATCCACTCTGTTCTCTCAGGTCTCTGGACATAGGACTTGAGGATTCTTAAGGGCACAGCAACCTAGATCTCGCTAGAACACTAAGACTGATTCGTACTCATCACCCACATGCCTCCTTCTCAAGAAAGATGTACAAAGCTTTGCCAGTCTCTCCAGTTGCAGAATGAGAAGCAGAAAGGCCAGTGAAAACCAGAAGTCCAATGTCCACCAGTCACAGAGGCACAAGGATGAGCTTTCTCATTTGATGAGTGTGGTAACTTCTCTCATTCCTGGGATCAAGCAAAAAAGAAATTAGGACACCCACCAACCCACCCCCAAGAGCCTCATCCAGGAAGCTGCGAGGACCTGGGCTACACTCTTATCCCTCCTTCTTTCCCACACACCAGGAAGGAGCTAAAGAAAATCCTGAAAACACAAAGACGTTGTGGATACAGGGACTTGAGCTTGCGGAGATGCCAGGTCCCTTTGTATCCTAACGAGCCCCCCCCCCTCAGAGGGATACACAGCTTCCAGGGCCATTCTCTGCCTCTTCAGAGCATCCATACAGTTTCATCTAAGGATTTGCACATTAATCACCCATCACGTGTCCTTACTCCGACAGGTGGCTGCCTCAGCAAGACATAAGTGTCAATAACTTGTGCTCAAAGTCCCTGGAGCAATCCTTTGTCCATCTTCTCTCACAGCTATGATGTGACAGTTGGGCCTTCATGAGACCCACATCGTACTTCCTGGCAGCATTGATGGCGTGGGGTCCAGGCGGCTGGTGGAAGCAGAAGCCTCCCCTCTGGCTCCTGGCCCTCCTGTACATTCCTAATGCCTGGCCAGGCTCTGCACAAAGCTACGTTCTCAGCAATGGCCAGCCCTGAGCCCTGTCTTGTTAGAGGATTGCAGGACAGGATCAGGCCCTTCTGCAAGGGAATCATGACATCGCTCTGTTTGCTAAGCACGACCTTCTTGCACCCCGCCCCTGGCTTCAGGGCAACAACAAGTCTGTTACAAACTGTACCTCACATTTCTTCTGGGGTGTTCTGGCTTACCTTGTTCATCTTCACGGCCTCTGGCTGAGCAGGGCTCCTCCTGCTTATGGCTGCCGCAGAAGCTAAGAAGCAGAAGATGCAGCACCTTCCAGCAAAACCTCCTGGTCATTCAGCTTCAGCCCAAACCACCTTCTGCCGCTCTCATTCTGCCCCCCTCCCCCATTCCTTGGGAACATATTTCTGAGGCCTCTTACATCTGCATCATACGAAACAAAATGCAAAACAGGCACAGGGACTTAATGATTAGACAGAGGACAGGCAGCCAGTGCAGCAGGGTTGTGCATGTTAATAACAGTTTGGCTGGAGCCTGTGGGAAAAAAGACGTGGGCTATGCAGGCACTGGAAAAGCACATCCATCGCCGATCTCCTTGCAGCGGTTATACCCATTGAGAAACCGGCTCCTCCTCTGTAGTCTAAGGTGAAGAGGAGAAGCTAGAGGGCATCGGGTGCTTTTATTTCCTGCTTCTCTTCAGGAATTCGTCACAGATGAGAAATGCAAGGTAGACCCCAGAGGTGCCGCCCCTCTGCTGCCTGTGTGCATCTCTGTCATGGTGCCCTCTGGGTGAGGCTGGGAGACCCTGAGATAAGCGCAAGTAATAGTGGATGCTGGAAAGAGAGTCCTCTCTCTCTCTCTCTCTCTCTCTCTCCTTTTTTGCATTATCCCTTTCTGCTCTAGATGTGCTCATTTAATTCAGCGGTCACAGCCCTGCTGTCAGAGGCCATGGGTTACAATGCAGAGCACAAAGTGCACTGCTACCTTGAAGGGCTTCTGCGTTCCACGCTGGGCTGGCTTCCCATGGGTGCAGACTGTGCAGTCACACATGCCCCGAGCTCAGAAAGGGCCCATGCTTGAATCACAGCAATGCTGGCACTCACTGGAAATCCTTAATAACATTTCAACCAGGAGTCCACATTAGCATTTTGTACTAAGCAACTTATTTTTCCTGTTTACAGGTCATATACCTAAAACTAGTCTTGTTGAAAAGCAAGTCTCTTTCCTTTTTCTCTCTTCTTTATTAGTAAGAGAAGAAGATAAATACGTTTAAGGCTTGGGGTCCCACATGAACAATGCAGGCACCATCTCAAGGGTACCGGTCATCACCATGTCATTTGGAAATAATATTGTGGGTGGTTTCATCCTAATAAGTAGGTGGTCTAGTCTGGAGGGCGCCATGCCATTTCTGCTCACAGCTCATTGGTTGGAAGGCACGACGTCACCTCTACTCACAATGTCATTTCTGCAGCTAATTGGCGAGAGCTAGTTACATGTCCTCATTCAACCCTAAGGATCAGGAAGAGCACATCTTCCGGAAGCTCAGAAAGTGGAGGACCAGAAGTAGGTGGAAAAGAGCAGAGACCAAAATATAGTCTTTTTACTGGTGATCTTTCATCCATTCGTCCCTTCCTCAGGAGTCCACCCTACAAACGGTCATTTACTGTGCAAAAGCCATCATGCTACATCTACATCATGAAGTCATTGGAGTCTGTGCACCCAAACATATCATGTCTGTTGGGGGAGCTACAAACGCTACAAATACCAGACATCTGTCACAAGTGTCAGGTGGGTCAGACAGGCAATATGTTATGGGAATTCAGAGGAAGAGGAATATGTATATATACATATATATGTATATATAATATTTATATATATTCTGCACTTATATATTTGCTCTTGTTGGTGTATTGTAGTCATACATCATAGTGAGGCTTAGTGTGACACGAATATAGCCAGCATTTTCACACACCACAGACAGCGGGTCAGTGGTTCCTATGGGAGATAGCACTGAAACTGCACATTAGGTTGAATCAACACATGAACATTAAAGTCAACTTTATGTTAGTTTGCCCAATAATAACAATCTAAATGCCACTATAATGAGTATGTTTATGATTTGCAACACAGATGATAGAAAAAATCATTTCAGATACACTTATATAAAGAAGAGAGGGAAATTAAAATTTATTGTTTATAAAAAAAAAAAAAGAAACTGACAGGGTTTCAGTAAGCAGAGGTAAGGAAAGGATGGAGAAAGGATTCCTGGCATGGGGACAACCTGAAGAAAATTCTAGAAGTTGAAACATAAGGTATCTTAGCTGGACTAAATGTGGACATGGGGCACATGTGACTTACTGTCAACTTGTGGAAGAAATCGAATGCTATTGAAGGAAGAGAAAATATAATCTGAGGAGCGCTTATGGAAAAGTAATTAACAGCCATCTATATGCAAGACGGGTAGAGTGAGTGGAATAGAAATAGAGGCAAAAAATAAAAACACCGTAATAGTTTAGAAAAAGGATACTAAAACCTACTACTCAAAGGCGAAGTGGAAAGACCAAGGGCAGGGGAAGAGTTTGGAAGGAAGAGACAAGAAACAAGACTGTTGATCACTGGACAGGAAGAAGCAAGACAGCTGTGGGCTAGCCTGGGGCAGCACCCAAGCGTGTACTACCCTCTTCTTCATTCTTCTACAAAGGGAAGCAGTTAAAGGCAGTGTGCAACTTTCACAGGCAAATGACACTGAGAAGGGTAATCCTCTGCATTCAGAGTTAGGGAAGTCAGTGTCTTCCTGGGTACTGGTGGAGAAGAAGACTTTGCTCAGGTGGTGGCGCCCATGGACTAGGCAAGCAGAGTGTTGATTCTCTGGATTCTTTCATATGGCTAAGTAGGATCTGGGGCTCTTAGCATTAGCATCGTTGGGGTCTCATGAGAAATGCAACTCTCCCAGGTGTGGCCCATCAATCCGAGTTCCCACAAGATCTCCAGGTGATTCGTGTGCACACAAAAGTCTGAGCAGCTCAGAGTAGTTAGATTGTGGCAGCCTCTCCTTTCTTGCCCATTGCTTCTGCAAGGACCTTGCAAGTCAACTTTATGTTAGTTTGCCCAATAATAACGATGTAAATGCTACTATAATGAGTATTTTTATGTTTTGCATCACAGGTGATAGAAAAAATCATTTCAGATACACTTACATAAAGAAGAGAGGGAAATTAAAATGGAAGTATAACGGAGATGTTCAGCAGCAGAGGGGTCCCTGCACGTGGACTCTGAAGTTGACAGGTGTCAGGAAAATATTAAACACCTTAAAAGCAGCCAACTTAAGAGTATGCGAGCTTACCATAAAAAAAAATCTCAAGGGGGTTTTTGAAATCTTTCTCTGCTAGCAAACATCAGCATCTGAAAGCTTTGCAGACTCTTAGAACTTGGATTAAGTTACTACTTCCGTTACCTGCATAAGTTTTGAGAGGAGAAGCCATATTGGAGCTCATCACTCCTTCTAAGTCATGCACCTTTGGAAGTTCTCTATAGAGTTCTAGACATAGTTAATCACATCTTCCTCAGACAAGACAATGACCCAAGCCAGGTGATCTAATCCACCCTCTGGCAGACAATGCATTGTGCTTTATTTTTCCCTTAGAAACTTAGAAGGTGACTCTTAGTTCAGTGTTGCTTTTCTTTAATTAATTATTGCACAGCCAACTAACTCCTGTTAAGAAAATATGTCCAAATTAGGTTATGTGTGTGTACAGATATGTAACCATGAATCCCACTACATAGTACACCAATTAAATTTTTTTTTTTAAAAAAGAGAGACTTAAAGTCATAGTTAAAAAAAAGGAGAAAATGTCTCCAAAAAACAGCACACATAAAAAAGGCATGTTCCACCTTCTTGTGATCTAAAGTAGCATCCTGGTAGGCTTGAACATTCCTTCTTTTTATATTCTCTTCTCGAGGAATGTATCTCAAGTATTCTGTTTCCAGTCTCTACGGCCATTATTTCTTCTCAGTTGGGGGGAAAAGTAACTACTTTCCCTCTCTTCTCAAATGATCAGGTATTTAGGGTTTGACATCCTGAAATGCTACGTTTTCTCCTCCGCGGAAAAGGCCTTTGAAACAGACTTCCTAGAGATGGGGTGCAGCGATGGTAATCCCTCATAATTGCCTGATTCCACTCTGACACATGACGGCTCTCCGTCTCTGAAGTCATTCATGGGGAGAATTTAAAAGATTGGGAATTAGATGGCGACAGATACGGGTAATGAACGTAGTCGAAGCCGCTCTTCTTCAGAGAGGCCTTGCTGAGGTCCTCTGAGTAGGAGGCAGTGAAAGTGTCACCTTGTATGGGGGCTTACATCACTGTCAGACACTCGGGTGGCAAGGGCACAGTCACACTCTCACTTGAAAGCGGGAAGGTTCCAGAAAATCAGAGAAAGGCATTTAATCCCTCCCAGGTACTGTACTGGCACCTCAGGTGGCTGTCACCGAAAAGGAAGAACAATATTTAATCTCGGGCTGTGCAAAGCCGGTTCCGCTGAGTGTCCCTCACTTGAAATGCCTGGAAGCAGGAGGCTTTGGGGTATCGCAGCATTGTGGGTTTCCAAGTTTGGGGTTAGGGAAGTTCGACCTGTTAAATACTTAGCTTGAGCACAGAAAACAAAGACTGTCTATTCGGCAGCATTGTCATTTAGACAGCGCACAAGTTAGTTATTTTCCTTTCTTCCGGCTGTCATGGAGCAAATGAGAGAAGATACGAAGCTTTCCCATTGGCCCCTTCAATTGTCTCTTCCTCTCTCCCAGAGGTCTCCCAGATGTCACCTGCCAGGTAGAGTTCAGGGGTTAAACACCTCCACCATCTCCCCCCGACTCACTGTTGGGCCCAGATGTCTCCCAAAACACACCATGCTAGACAGCTCAGGAGATAACTTCCTAAGTATCTTCAAGGACTTCTTGTCACTACACAGCCAGGGGAGCCCTCCGTAGGAATGTTGGCCTCTTGTTTTGGAAACTCAACCCCACCCTGTTCTGTGTCTGCTGTCAAAGCTCTCAGGTGGGGCTGCTCATCACTTGGAAAGCTGACGAATGCAGACACTTAAGCGGCAATGTTGGTGAATTGCTGGGGGCTGGGTGTGGTTGAGGATGGGAGAGCGGGGCTCTCCTGGGGCCAGTCTTGGGGAGGCCTCACATCTGCATGGGTTTTCTCTTCAAGAACCCCACCAGGTTGTCATGGTGATGACCCACTAGTGACTCAGTCAGGGAGAGGGGGAAAGTAACCATTGTGAGCTCTGCCCAGAGCCTTCTGCCTAACAAAGATCTGCTCTCCCTGGAGAAGGACTTTTCCAGAGATAAATTCTGAAATTATGTCCTACCTGTGGGAAGGGATTTCTCACTCAAGTGGGAAACTAATTTCCCACATATTAGTTCTTCTACTAATACGTAGCTCTGAAACACTGGCCCATTAAAATCTTGAGATTCAATCATGAGGTTTAAGACTATTCACCACACATGATGACCACAGAGGATTTAAAAATAGAAAGATAGGAGAGAGATAGCTGTAAAATCCCCCAATATTTGGAAATTAAAGAACACAACACACTTCTAAATAACCCCGTGGGTCAAAGTAGAAATCTCAAGAAAAATTAAACAATATTTTGGACCAAGGGAAAATCAAAATACGGCTTATTAAAATTTGTGGAGTACGATAAAAGCTGTGCTTAGAGCAAAATTTAAAATAAATACTTATGCTCAAAAAGCAAAAAGATCTTAAGTCAAATCCCAAGTCTCTTCCTTTGGAAATTAGAGACAGAGACAAAAGAGAGGTTGCTACTGCTGATCCCATAGACATTAAGAGGACAGTACTCTATCCCACAGCATTTTTTATTTAGGTGAAATAGACCAACTCCAAAGTCAAACAAGAAGGAATAAATTTAATGACACTTTTCAAAGAAAAAGACTTCTAAAAAAAAAAAACATAAAATAAGGCGTCATGTCCAGATTGCTTTCCTGGTGAACTCTACACATTTAAGGAAGAACTAATACCAAGTCTTAATTCTTCACAGCCTTACAGAAAATGGAATCAGGTTAAAAAATCTCCGAATAAAGGATCACAGGTTCAAGGTCAGCCTCAGCAACTTAGACTCTTTCAAAATAAAAAATGCAAAGGTCTAGGGTTATAGCTCAGAGGTAAAAAACCCCTGGGTTCAATTCCAAGTACAAAAAACCCCCAAAATCCCAATGAGCAGAGATAGCAGGATGACAGGATGTAAAGTTACTATAATATCAATTACTTCCTTATATGCTAGCAATGAGCGGTTTGAATTTGAAATTAAAAATATGATATGAAAAATTAGTTACAGTTGCACCAAAAAAAAAAAAATGTCAGGTATTAATAAAAAAAAATTTACCTGTCTGTGAAAAAGTACAGAACACTGATGAAAAATATCCCTCAAATAAAAACAAATGGAGAGCCGGGCATGGTGTGCACGCTTGTAATCCCAGCATTTGGGAGACTGAGATCTGAGGATTCGAGTTCTCAGCCAGCCTCAGTTACCTAGTGAGGCACTCCGCAACTTAGTGAGACCCTATTTCAAAATAAAGAATAAAAAATAGGGCTAGGGGTATAGCTCGGAGGTAGAATGCCCCTGAGTTCAATCCCCAGGACTGCACAAAAAAAAAAAAGGAGAAATTATATTTATGATTATGGATTAGAAGATTCAATATTGTCCGAATGTCAATTGTTCTCAATTTGATTTATAAGTTTAGCACAACCCCAATCAGAATCACTGCAAGCTATTTATAGATATCAACAGATTGATTCAAAGTTTATATAAAAAGTCAAAAAACAGGCCAGGCAGGGTGGTACACGCTTGTAAGCCTAGTCAGTATTTGGGAGGCTAAGACAGGAGAATCTCAGGTTTGCGGCCAGCCTCAGCTACTTAATGAGGCCCTCCGCAACTTGAGACCCTGTTTCAAAATAAAGAATAAAAAATAGGCCTGGGGATGTAGATCAGAGGTAGAATGCCCCTGGGTTCAATCCCCGTACCCCTTCCCCCCCTACACACACACAAAAGTAAAGAAACCTAGAGTAGTCAACAAGATACTGAGGGCCAAACTTGGGAATAAATGTGGCTGAACATCTTGAGAGGGGGTGCCTGAGGCAGCCAGGGACGAGGGACTGGGCTGGGAGGAACCTCAGACACCTTGGACTTCCTGTAAAGGGTCGTGGTCAGCCAAAAAACGGTGGTGAAGATCCAGTGGTCAGGGCAGGTTGTGCAGAGGGGAATGAAGTCAGTAACAGGAGGAGAAATACACATGTGTATACGTGCACTTATTTGTACACATGTGTATACGTGCACTTATTTGTACACATGTGTATACGTGCACTTATTTGTACACATGTGTATACATGCACTTATTTGTACACATGTGTATACGTGCACTTATCTGTCACCTCTGGGCACTATCAGAGGAAGGGACTCAGTCAGAATAAGCCATGTCCTTCACACATTTATCCTGTCCAAACTCCCTTCAACTGGGATTTCTCAGGGCTTCCCAATAAATAACCTGAGTGGGTGGTGTGTGTCCAAAGTGTGTATGCTCTGTGCCCACACACCATGATGTGCACGGGTGTCTCCAGAAAAAGGGCACAGTATCAAGAGTCTTTTGTCAACTGCATTTGAAATTGAATACGTAGGTGGCTGATAATTCAGGTGAGGGCAAGAATACTGGCGTTATCTTTTTGGAAGTGTCATTGTTAACTTGGAAATTCTGAAGCATATGTATGTATAGGCTATAGGGGTGTGTGTGTGTGTGTGTGTGTGTGTGTGTGTGTGTGTGTGTAAGAGACAGAGAGACTGATTTGAGATATAGCATTCAAGATGTTTGTTCTCTGTTTCGTCCTTTAAGATTGCATTGTCTCTGATACTCATTTTAGATATGATATGATGATATAAAATTTGAAAGCAGCTGGGCACATGTCTGTAATTCCAATACTTGGGAGACTGAAACAGGAGGATTGCAGGTTCAAGGCAGCCTCAGAAACTTAGTGAAACTCCCAGAAACTTATCAGGACCCTGTTTCAAAATAAAAAATAGGAAGGGCTGGAGGTTGAATGCTCCCAAATTCAATCCCAGATGAGGAAGAAGGAGGAAGAGGAAGAATTTCTCTTTATTTCTGACTATCATAATATCTGCAAAGAAGAACTCAAGATACACTTTATCTCTAATTATTGCTGTGCACATACCTGCATCAACATGTAGACTGAATAGCGATGCTGTAGATCCTCTTAATGCATATAATGGGAAGCTGAGTTTCCCAGGCCGTCTCTCCTGATCTAGGAACTCTCTGTCAATGCCCTGGTCTCTCTCCTGACACCAGACAGTTCTGATGAGGTGTAGTGATGAGAGAGAAGTTTCTTCCTGCAAGTCAACTGTAACTTCTTTCTCCAAGGATCAGCTCTCTTCCCTTCTGTGTAGCAGGTGCTTAAATAGTTGTCTAAGTACAAACCACCAGAGATAGTTCAATACGTACCCAAGTGTCACCAGATTTATTCTTATTTCGCCCAAATTCTGTTTGACACTGCGCTTGTGTTAAATTGTGCATCAGCTATGGTCAATTAGTTAATGAAAGATTATACTGCCACAATTTCTTAGGGGAAGAAAACAGACTAGATTATAGGATATTTGTTTGTTTGTTTGTTTTTTCAGATTTATAACAATCCTCTCAGGAGAACTAACCAGGGTCCTTAGTGATATACCTTAACTTCTTTTTTTTAATTTTTATTATTCAGCACGGATTTTTTATACATTTCTTGAGTACAACAGGGTTACGTATACATTTACGACTTATCAATCATTGTCAGAACACAAATAGCACCACTTCTTCGTTTTACGTGTATAGCCCACATTCCTAACATAGCCTGGTCAAGCAAACTTTCTAGAGTCATAAAACCATAAACCTTTAGAGTCATATATTTACTTTCTAAGAAGTAGGAGGGTCTTTCATCTATGCATCCTAGGAGCAATCACCAGATTTCGAGATGCCAAAGTAGCCATAGCAGAATAATCAGTATAATTACTCATATATGCAGATAGCAACTGCCAGGAGGGAGAGGGCCCAGCTGAGCTCCCACAACTCCCCCGTTTTTATTTTAAAATGCATGAAGGACTGAGGATAGTTGAAGAATCCAGATTTTCTTTTTTCAATTACAAAAGCATCCCCACCGTATCTGTACTTAGCCAAATGTTGTCTCAGTTCCCTCGTGCAGATGTTGTTATGACACTGTGGGTCATTTTGAGACATTCATTTTGCTTCCTCCTGAGGTCATTCATTCTCCACATCTCTGAAATGCCGGGGACCCGAGACTGTGCCTCCTCCTGGAGGGGGTGACCCAGTGTCTGGATGCTGGCGTGTCTGGGCAGGGGGGAGGGGTGAGCGGCTTTTCTGAGCACCACCAGTCTCTGAGAAGCCCTTCCAAGTCTTCACATAGATGCTGACACCTGTCACCTCTGTACTTAGAAACTTTCTATGTTCAGAGTGCGGGTAACGACCTTTCATGAATGTGGTAGCTTCTCAAATCGTACCCCGAAAAGCTGCCCAGGCATTTTGTTAAGTCGTGCTATTAACCACACTGGACAGCTTGCAAGATAGAAAGAAAACCCATTTAGCCGAATCTATGGGTGTGTCTGCGCACGCATTTCTAATTATAATGTGACAGTGTGATGCGACCATAAAAGAAGGAATTTGGTTTTGGTTTAATGGTGTTTCGAAAAAATACTCTTCTGGTTGTAAGAATGGCTACCCTATCTATTTGAGCTGGTTAAGTTTGGTTGGTTGGTATTTTTCTTGTGTTTATGAAGTCCATTTGTCTCGATGCAAGAAAGTTTGGACTGCTTCTAGGAGCTGGAAATGGTGTTTGCATCAGAAAGGGAGCAGCTGGAAAAAAGTGGGAGGGCAAGTTAGGTATGGCTCCGAAAAGACTGGACGTGGCCCTGCTTCTAATAAACCCCATTAGACTTGAAGCTTTTAGCACACATTGATGTTTATTTCAAATTGTTAAATCTCCTCAATTATACAGAAGTTGAGTCTCAGCCAGGTGTGGTGGCATATACCTGTAATCCCAGTAATTGGGAGGCTGAGACAGGAGGATCACAGGTTCTTGGCCAGCCTCTGCAACTTAGTGAGACTCTCAGAAACCTAGTGAGAGCTTGTTTCAAAATAAAAAAGAAATAAAATAAAATAGGACTGGGGGTATAGCTCAGAGGTGGAATGCCCCTGGATTTAATCCTCAGTCTCTCTCTCTCTCTCTCTCTCTCTCTCTCTCTCTCTCTCTCTCTCTCTCTCTCTCTCTCTCTTTCACACACACACACACACACACACACATACACAGTAAGCCTCAAACTTCTTGATCTCAACCTTTACAATCTCAAAAATTAGTGAAGATCTCAAAGAGTTGTTATTTATGTGTGTTATACCTATCAATATTTGATATATTAGAAATTATGCTGAGATTTTTTTATGATACTGGGGATTGAACCCAGGGGCATTCTACCTCTGAGCTACACCCTCAGCACCTCTGTTTTATTTTGAAGCAGAGTCTCACTAAATTGTTGAGGTACATCACTAAGTTGCCAAAGCTGTCCTCAAACCCGTGATCCTCCTGCCTCAGCCTACCAAGAGAAATTTTTGAGAAATATTTAAATGATAATAAATATATGCTGTTTTCATCTCTAGCACTTTCTTAATGCCAAATAACTATTTCCCAAAACAAAGAAAATAATGTAGTGAGAAGGAGAGAGGGGAGGCATTATTTTACATTTTTGCAGATCTCTTTAATGTCTGCTTCTGCATTCACTCCATTGTGTTGTGTTCTTTTGCTTGAAGCATCCAAAGAAAAACTAATTCAGAGAGACATAATTGGGAGTTGGAGGCGGAGTCACCTTTCTAGAATGATGTTCCAATCCTTTTGGATACCACATCAAAATTTTGTTTATTGTGGTACCAGGGATTGAACTCAGGGGCATTCTATCTTCCATCTATTCCCCCAGCTTTTTTTTTTTTCTGGTTTTGAAATAGGGTCTCACTAGGTCACTGAACTGGAACCTGAGACCCTCCTTCCCACCCTCCAAGTACTAGGGGTATAGGCGTGTACCACCACGCCTGGCGAGGTGGTAGTTTTTGAAGGTTAGTTTTCAGGCCCAGAGCAGACACCACCCCCAGAGGCCTTGTCTCTTCTATTGCATTCAATTCTACCAGTGTTTCTTCTACCATTATTAGATCTTTCACACATGTGTGGTTTTGTAACGCCATGCATTGGTTTTGGGGAAAATATGGATTTTTAAAAATTATGTGAATATTTCAACTATCGATCGAGTCTATTGCACAATATGCTCTTAACTAAAAATCAGTAAATTTTTATTTAAGGAATTTCACATGTTGTGATTCCGTTACTGCCCATCAAGATCAGCTTAGTTCCTTCGAAAGCTGAAGTTCTCAATCTTTCTTTCTAAAACTGAAGACTTACCTGCAAGACAGGCCTTTTACTTTATTTTTTATTGGTGCATTGTAGTCACCCATCTTGTTGAAGTTCAGGGTGATGGAGGCACACATGCACACAGCACTCACTGAGCCCTCCCCCAGGTCCTGCCCCATTCCTTCCTCCCTCCCTCCTTCTCATGTTTGGCTTAGTAGTTGGCTTTGATAAGTTGTGTATGTGCATCAGGTCCGTGGAGGTGCTTTCTTCTTCCCCTCTCTCAGCCTCTCAGCTAGGTCCCCTCCTTCACTGCCCTAAAGTTTCTCCTTTGTCTGGAGTCCCTCCAGTACCCCAGTCTCTCCCTAGCTTCTACATAGAAGGGAGAACATCTGACTTTTCGCTCTTTGTGACTGACTAATCTCATAAGATAGCCCTTTTTAAAAGGCTTGATTCAGTGGTGCCATCAGCCCACAGTTGTTTTATCTGGGCTTCTTTAATTTCCACCTGAATTATGGACAGGCCAATGACAACCTTGAGAGTCCTTCTAACATCTTCAGGATCTGGTTTGGCAAGCGTTCGACTTTAGGATCACTTTTAGGGCAGATGGATCTGCCTGGTGTCTCGGTTGCTGATACCTTCTCTAAACATGAATGAGTTCGAATCCTGTTAACTCCCATCACGATCAGTAATAATGCAGATCCATGGAATAAGTCAATACGACATTCGAACAGGATCCAAATACTGACAACGGGGTATCCCCAACTCCATATCATTTTCTCATGGTAGAAACCTTTTTTTAAAAAAAAAAAAAACATCTTCTTGTATCACAGCATGAAAATTGGAGTACTGAATCAACAGAGCTGAGATTTCTCTCATGACCTATGCTTTTCCACGATCAACTCTTCAGTCTTGCAAACACCCACATTGGTTAACAATGCCCCCTCACTTTAAACTTCCTTAGATATCACAATAGTCCTTCCTATAGGTGTCAAAACTCATCATGAACAATGAGTTCTGGGTGGCAAAGACAATTTAATTTTTGTCTTTGTTAATTTAAGTCTCTGTCCACAAGTTAAAACAAAAACACACAGAAGTGCTACATTATACAACATTTTGTAAAGTCACATGTTTTAGTATGGCCAAAGTGTTTAAACTTGGTGAAGTCATGCAAAAAGTATTTACAGGTGAAGGAATTATGCAAAGCCCATGGTGGAGAATGCAAGTTTTCCAAAATCCAATTGTGGCTAAAAAATATGGATTTCATCATTGGCAACAAGTGGTATCAGTTGTTTCCCTTGAAGCGACAGCGTCCCGTCATTCATTTCCAGAAAAGGTTTGCCAAACACATAAACAAAAACAGTTTGTCAGTTTTTATTGCGAGCGAAAATGTGTTCCGTGAAGAAAGAGGATGATCAGTTCAGACCAGGGCTCCCACGAGGGGGCTTTTCCTTGAGCGTCAGACACCTGACACCTGAGTGCTTCATGGGTCCCTGTCATTGTCACAGGGAACGCTGAAAAGACATGTCCTCCAGGGTCAAGGTGGAACAAGACAAAATGCTTTCTACTGCTTCGTCAAGGACACGCCTAGGTAAAGCTGAGACTTCGTTCCACAAATGGCTGTGAGTGGGGCGGTAAAGACCCCAGTGGCCAGCGGGACAACCTGGCACCTCTGCCTGAGATCTGCTGAAGTTCTAGCGGTTCTGCTTACCATTGTGTTTGCATCACTGGCTTATAAAGGCAAATGGTTCCCTAGGGTTAGCCTGCAAATACCTTCTGATCTCATAGATCCTCTGAAAAACTCTCTGAAGACCACACCTGAAACAGTTGACATAGAGTAACTCTATCATTATTTCATATGTATATATTATTTTGTATGTGTGTGTATAATACAGCTGCTTCTCAGTATCTGTGAGGATGGGTTCTAGGACCTGTTAGATAGTATAATTCAAGGATGCTCAAGTCCCTTATATCAAGTGGCTAAGTACTTGCATAAAACCAAAGAATATCCTTTTATATACTTTAAATCATCTCTGGATTACGTATAATACCTAGTAAAATGTAAATGCTTAGTAAATAATTGTTCCTACTGTGTTATTTAGGAAAAATGACAGTGCCTGTACGTGCTCAGCAAAGATGCATTTTAAAAATCTTTGATCTATGCTTGGTTGAATCAATAGATGCAGAACCCACATATAAGAAGGACCTGCTGTATATGTCTACTTACACAGACACACACACACACACACACACACACACACACACATTTATGTATGTATGTGTGGAGTTTTTGTTGTTGTTTCTTTTTTTTTATTTTTAGTACTGGGTGTTGGGGATTGAACCCAGGGACATTCTACCCACACTCCTTTTTATTTTTTATTTTGAAACATGATATCCTTAAGTTGCTGAGGCTGACCTCTAACCTGCAATCCTTCTGTCTCAGCCTCCCAAGTATTGGGGTTGCAGGCATACATCACCACACCCAGCTTACATGTATTTTTGAGATTATATAAATCTGAGTGCTGCAACCAGCTGACTGGCTTCCACACCCTCCCAAGGCTGGGCAGGGTGGTGGTCCAGCAGGGCTGGCAGTGTAGTTTAGGGAGGGACCTATTTATTATTCATGAGATGCTAATGAGGCTGCATGGCTTTTGTGTGATAATTCTCAGAGGCATTATAATCAGAGGAGCATACATTTTAATACTGACTTTGCTTCCCTCATCCCTGTGATTTGTAGCATGCACTGAACAACCCTGCCCCTCACCTTCTGCATCTGTGAGGTAGAGATAACACAGAGCTTGCTCCTAAGATGACTCAAAGGTTAATGAGATTAAAAACCCCACTGATAGAGGGGCCTCGGAGAACCCCAACATCTGAAGTCCAGAATCCTTCAAAATCCAATATTGAGTGCTGGCCTGACATCACTAGTGGACAGCTCCACACCTGACCTCGCATGATGGGGCACTGTCAAAATGCACTAAAAATGCCGGGCGTGGTGACACACGCGTGTAATCCCAGTACTTGGGAGGCTGAGACAGGAGGATTGCAGGTTCATGGCCAGCCTCAGTAACACAAAGTCCTCCACAACTTAGTGAGACCCTGTTTTAAAATAAAATAGGGCTGGGGATGTAGCTCAGAGGTAGAATGTCCCTGGGTTCAATTGCCAGTACCAAAAAGAAAGGAAAGAAAGTAGAATCAGCTGAATTCCCTCTTGTATACCAAATACCTTTAATGTCAAAACACATGTTAAGATTATGCTTCCAAATGTAGTGTTTTCAGGAGAAAAGCAGGGAACTGGGTGAATATTCTATTGTACACTCCACTGGCCAACTTTCTTTTATATTTTGCTTATTGATGCCAATGCGTTTATTCACTTCACTGGAAACTTCTGGTTCTTGACTTGGCTGTGTTTGGAAACAGCCACATGAGGTTCTTTCACAGACAGAGGCAGCTGGCCGCCCAGACCTCAGCTGCGTCTCCAGTGTGTACGTGGCGTTCACGTCTTCCCCACGCCTGTTCCCAGGACCCCAGGGCACAGTGATGGGGGAGGGTGCCATGTCCAAAGGCAAATTCATGTTGCACAGCTAAAAGAAAAAAGAAAAGATCTAAACCAGCCAAATTTACAGGGCTTTTGTTACAGAAATTTTAGATATTCACTCGTTAGATTCCAGGATTCCTGTTTCCTATGTCTCATTATTACACATGATAGCCTTCTAAGAGTTTTCTTCTTCTTCTTTTTTTTTTTTTTTTTTGAAGTACTGGGGATTGAACTCAGGAGCATTCTACCTCTGAGCTATACCCCTAGCCCTATTTTTTATTCTTTATTTTGAAACCGGGTCTCACTAAGTTGCGGAGTGCCTCACTAGGTAGCTGAGGCTGGCCGTGAACCTGGATCCTCCAGTCTCAGCCTCCCAAATGCTGGGATTACAAGTGTGCGCCACCACACCCGGCTGAGTTTTCTTCTTTATGTATCTTTATTTGCTGTTGTTGTTGTCTCCATCACAGCAATTGATTTGTTGTTTATTAGACCATTGCAACTGTGCTCATTAATCTTTACTTTTTACTCTATCCAACATAAACCACCTTTCCTAGTTATAAATTACCAGATTCTTCCATGTTCAGAATATATATGAGCTGAGCGTGTGGTGGTGCATGCTTGTAACTCCAGTACTTGGTTGGGAGGCTGAGACAGGAGGATCACATATTCAGCAAGTAGTGAGACTCTCATCAACCTGGTGAGACCCTGTTTCAAAATTAAAAATAAAACAGGGCTGGGGGTATAGCTCAGAGGTAGAATGCCCCTGAGTTCAATCTCCAGAACCAAATATATACATGCACACACACACACACACACACACACACACACACACACACAATACATTTCATTCTGTTGGTGAATGGACAATAAAACATTAAAATAATGGAGAAGGGGACAATAGAGACATAAGGATGTATTAACACAAGTGTGCATGCAGGTATAGGGAAGTGTAACAGCAGATAGAAGACAGAGTGGTATTTATGAAAGAATAGACAACTGGGTCAGTGGAAAAAAATGAACAGCCCTAAATGGACTGACATAAAGGTAATCAACTCATCTTTGACAAAAGAGAAAAGTCAATTCAATAGAGAAAACCTAATCTTTTCAACAAATTCTGCTCAAACAACTGGACACCCACAAGCAAAAAATAAAAAACAAAAAAATCTAAAAAGATGGATAAAAAGATCTAGAAATCAGACCAGAAACTTTGCAATTACTAGAAGAGGGCATAGGACCCACTCTCCAACAGGTAGGCACTGATAGACACTTCTTCCGTAAGAAGGGCAAAGCTCAGTAAATAAAACCAAGAACCAATAAATGCGATGACATCAAACTGAAAAGCTTCTGTGCAGCAAAGGAAACAATCAAGAGTTTGAAGACAGAGCGTACAGAATGGGAGAAACTCTTTGTCAGCTACTCCTCTAATAGAGGACTGATACAAACAACTCTAAAAACTTAACCCTAAAAATTCAAATAAGACCTTATACTCTTTGCAAAGCTTAACTCAAAATAGAACTAAATATGCCATGCAAAATCATATGGCTTCTAAGCCGGGCGTGGTGGCGCACACTTGTAATCCCAGCATTCGGGAGGCTGAGACTGGAGGATCCGGGTTTGCGGCCAGCCTCAGCTACCTAGTGAGGCACTCTGCAACTTAGTGAGACCCTGTTTCAAAATAAAAGAATAAAAAAATAGGGCTGGGGGTATAGCTTGGAGGTAGAATGCCCCTGAGTTCAATCCCCAGTACCGCAAAAAAAAAAAAAAAAAATATGGCTTCTAAAAGTAAGATAGGACACATGGACATTCAGGGGCCTGGCAGTTATTTTGAAATAATACTGTATCCATAGATGCTTAAACCCAATTTGACCACAAATATTCAGTATTTTTTATAGAGGAAAAATGTTTCTTACTGAACCACATCAAGGAACCAGGCATAGTGGCACACGTTGTGGATTGTAATCCCAGTAGTTGGGAGGCAGAGATAGGAGGATCACAGATTTGTGGCCAGTCTCAGCTACTTAGTGAAGCCCTCTGCAACTTAGTGAGACCCTGTTTCAAACTAAAGAATAAAAATAGGGCTGGGGGGGTGGAGCTCGAAATTAGAATGCCTCTGGGTTCAATCCTCATCCCAGGTACTGCAAAAAAAAAAAAAGGATATTCAAAAACTAGTATTTGGAATATGTAACAAAATAAAACATATGGCAGATTTCAGTATAATGGCATTAGTGTTCATTTACAAATGATATATAGTATATAGTTTCTCAAGTACAATGCTATTTGAGAAGAATTCCACAATTTATAAATTGTTGACTTTAACACTTAATAAACATGTAGGAAACAAAGATGAAAATATGGAATATTGACAGAGATTCACAAAATTTGCATTCTGATACCTTTTGGTGGGGAAATTTCTGTAAGGCAATTTGACAACATATATAACAATATATATAAGCCATAAAAACGTGCATCTCTTTTGAGCTACTTCTTTCATCCTTAGTTATCAGTATGAGAGACATAAAAGGTGTAGATAAAGATTTATACAAACAGATTCAACTAAAATTGTTTCTAAGGAGCTAAATGAATACTCACATGAATTACGGTGCATTTATCTAATTCAAAATCTTATAGTAATCTTAAAAATGGGTTTAAATAGATTTTCTTAATACAGACAGT